>JAGDQP010012893.1:0-40818 GCA_022664845.1 Lepisma saccharinum
TCTCTCTCTCTCTCTCTCTCTCTCTCTCTCTCGCTAACGATTACCTTGCATTTTTGTTTAAACCAATGAGCTTATACAATGCTGGGGATAAAGTACGTTATAATAAGATATATAAATTTCCAATTATGTTAACGTTTTATGCTCTCTCTTAATCACACACCACACACACTGTAGTTACAATTCTTAGTCCCTATCTCTGTCTCCCCTCTATGAAACATCTCCCGATTTTGTTGTTTACATACTAGAATATGAGAGAGAGTGAGGAATTTAAATCCTCTTCATAATAGGAGAAAATCACTTTAGGTTAACGAGATTGCTACATTCAGCTAAAGCTGCGCCGTTGAATATAAGCCTCGTTCGGATTACGTGGACACAAATATAGAATAAAACCTCCTTCCTTTTCCCTGTTTGTATTATCATTATTACACGAAAAGCTAAGGAAAATGTTTACATAAACTTTGCACAAATAACACGAGAAAACAAAGAACAATATTGCAGTCGGAAAGATAAAAATAATAAAACAGAATGAAAGAATAGGGAAAAAAAGAATGTAATTAAAATTCATTCCTGTATGTTTAAAATACAAACAACTACGTCCAAGCTATCCGAAACGAGTCAAACGTCATTCGTATGTTTGAAAGAATATATTTTTGTTGTTGTTTTAGGTTCGGAAAATGTAAATAAACAAATGTGTAGAGTGAAAGGCATGATCGTGCAGAGGCACAGAAAATGTATACAAAACGATTAGTGACAAATGGCTGTTGGCTGCTACTTATTAATTTACGCACCTAATTGTAATTCGTTCTTTTGTGTGTTAATTCTGTATTGTTTACAGTACAAATGTAGATATGCAATGTTTCGAGTTTTTCTTTCCTTGTCTTCAGATACTTGCATCTATTTATTATTTTTATCTTTTGATCATGATTTAAAGCCGTGACGTCATTAATACTAGTCAGTTGTCATAACTACTACAAAGAATGATCATTCGCAAAATTTTTACCACGTTACGTATGTCATTGTTTTCATGGAATTTTTATTACATTTCATATTGTGTCAGTTACCAAGAGAATATTTGTTTATAATTTATATCACGTTACATTCTTTTTCAGTTACCAAGAGAATATTTGCTTTAATTTTTTTTTTTCACGTTACCGGTACGTTCTTTGTCAGATACCAAGTGAACATTTCCGCAAAATTCTTAATATGTTACGTACTTTGTCAGATACCAAGTGAACATTTCCGCAAAATTCTTAATATGTTATGTACTTTGTCAGATACCAAGTGAACATTTCCGCAAAATTCTTAATATGTTACGTAATTTGTCAGATACCAAGTGAACTTTTCCGCAAAAGTCTTAATATGTTACGTATTTTGCAAGCTATCAAGTGAACATGTCCGCATAAATCTTACTGTTACATGCTTTGTCAGTTACCAGGTGAACATTTCGCAGAATTCATAATATGTAACATACTTTGTCAGACACTAAGAGAATATTTCCCCAGAATTGCTTTTGTTGCATACTTTTTCAGTTCATCAATAAATATTTCTAAAGAATTCTTATTAAGTTGCATATTTTGTCAAATACTAAGTGAATGATCTAACCCAAGTTGCCTAAAGTTAATAAAGTACAGAGATACGAAGTAAATATTTCTGTAGAATTCGTACTACATTACACACTTTGTTACTTACTAAATCAATAGTTGTTACTTAACACACAATTCATATTACGTAGCATACTTTTTTCAATTTCTACATTAATATTTGGTAATCTACTAAGTGAATTACTTAGTATACAGTCTTCAGAAAGCTTCCATAAATTTTAATGGACAAATGTGTATTGCATTTCCGCATATTTGAATTGCTGCATTAACATTTATTTTCTAATGAATTTAGTGCATTTTAGTCTCGGGTGGATCGTTAATAACAACTACTATGTGTTGTGAAACATTTTAGTATTCACCTATCTTCAAAGACTTAATAAATGATAGTTGTGTCATAAAAGTGTGATACAAAAACATCCATTATCTTTAATTTTTAGTACAAGAAAGCTAAAAAAGAAAATAAAACAAGGAAATAATATATTTGATTTGAAAATCATTCAAGTTAAAAGAAAATGTCAAGTTGCTAGTGAATGTGTGGTTACATTTGTTGTCTTGTATTTCAATTTTTATTGTAAGGTCCTTAGGCAACTTTGGCTCATGCCGAATGGATGATGATGGGAGAATTGGTGGAATGAAGAAAGTGGAAGAAAACTTGAGAACTCCGCGGAAACCCACGCACACGGTGTTTGGCCATCACAAAGCACACATGGCATGTGGAGGCCTCACGCATCAGTGGTAAGCGCTCTGCCACTGAGCCACCACAACCCCTCCCTGCCTTGTAATCACTAATCAATTATGTGGTTGGTGTTCACTAAACGCATAACTTTCGTCACTGAAACAACAGGAACTCGATACGATAAAACACAATAGCAAAACTAGCATAAATGTATTTTCCACAGGGACTTGTATAAATTGGCATAGATTTATTTTGCACAGGGAATTTACAAAGGACAAGTAAAATAGATTAAAGCCTAACCTGTGCGGATATTTCTGATTACAGGACGACAAATTCTACCGCTTTGTCCTTCAAATTTGAATGGCAATAGTTTGTTCTTGTTCAATTATTTCTATCCAAAGTATTCTGTGTTCAAGAATTGTATTTATATGTGGAAACAAACAAGGCCCTAATGACTTTCTCCCACCCTACCTTCATATATTTTTTTCGCTTAAATCGAATTTTTATTTCACTTGTCGAATACAGGATGCGGCGCGATCTATCAAAGAACATTTCATTAGCACCACGTGACGTGAACGCAAAGAATTCTGGGGAACAAAAGAGATCTTTCCGGCGCACGTTTCAGGCGTAATTCTTTTATTTCTTTTCCTCTTCTGTAAGAAGACATGAGGCTGAATGCAACCATTGTGAACTTGACAACGCTGCCACTTTAAGAAGTTCTCCTTTTATTTTTTTCTCTTTAAAATGAAAGAAAAAAGAATGGAATTCTTTTAAATACAACGCGTGAAGAATCTTATTAATCTGAAGCCATGTACTCAGTTGTTTGCTAACAGTAATGGAGATCCAAATTTTAATTCCTTATTGATCAAGATTAAACAAAACATTTTTATATTTTTAGGAAATTTTGAACAATACCAATAAACAAGAACATTGATTTTAACGTGAAAAATGATTTAAAAGATTCATCACTGGCAGTGATTCTGTCAAACCACAAATTCTCGTGAGCACCCTAACTTTAAAATTTTAACGGTAAATATCGATAGAAACTGTGCAAAGACATTTCCCACTCTCCCAATTTTGACTGTACTCCCCCAAACTGAAAACCCTACCGGAATCCCTGCTGCTCAGAGATAAGAATTAGTTTGTGAACCTAATGTCTCAGGGTTGGTTGAACCTATGGCAGTTTATCATTATCTTTCTTCGGATGGAAATGCTTTTAACGTTCCAAGACTAGGAAATACAACTAAAAAATTTCTTCTGAACTTTTTGTGTTTCTATCCGGAATGGAACCCAGAACCCGCATTTGAAAAAGACCACAAGCATAACTAATTATCAGAGTAGTAACTTTTGACTTTGAAGTAAATATTTTTAATTATTCATTTGTTTATATATGCTTCACTCCTTCAATCATTAACATTGCTTAGATAGGTATATCGGGGTACTATTTCGAGTGCAATTTGCTAAGCCGATACCGTTTGGATTATTGTATCGAGATATGACGTAATTGTAACAATGCCTCGGAATTTTGAGTGTTTGTAATTCCAAAATCACACATGTTTCAAAATTTATTCAAAGATTTGTTTTTCTGTAAGTAATCACCTCCTGAAGTTTCCGCCATTACTTCACGGACGCGCTGTATAGCTTCCATTATCTGATTTAAAATGTACTGTATATTGAAAGTGAATTATACTGTAGTATTTCAAGGTGTCCTTTTTCTTTAATTATTTTCGTAGATCCTTTTGGCATAGATGGTGAAAAGAAATATAGTTTCACTCATTAAATAAATTTCGAAAATCCATTTTAGCATATTTCTCCAAAGACGTTCGTTTCCTAAGTTTACAAATTTAGCTTTCATGAAAACTCCCGACAATGGTGTCTTTGATAGTGATACGATAATTACTGAAAGTCGATCTTTGGAAAAAGATAGGATACTTACGAAAAGCCATCCTTGAGTGAAAAAAATGCATCCCTATTCAAAAACGCAGTCATCAAAATACAATGGTAGTAGTTCTGAAGGGGTGATATCCATAGTTCGTTTTATGTGAGTGACAAAATAATATCACAACAGTTTACCATGTTAAATAACATAAAATATACAAAAAGACTGTCACAGAAAAAGATTTAAAATACTGAAATGTTAAGTTGTTCATAATAATTAAAATAGAATTACTTTCAAATAATCACACACAAATCCAAAATTTTACTTTAAGTGCATAAACTGTATAGTTCATGTAGTGTCCTTGCAAGAAATAACCTTTATAATTAATAAATATTGCAGACGAGAAATTAAATTGAACGTAATACAATCAAGATAAACCTAGAGAGTTAAGTTACATACAACAAGGTTTTCAGAATATATTAGAAATGAAAATAATGAATAGAAATAATATTAAGGTTCTTAAGTTTATCATCATCTAAATACAATGACAGAAAAGTAAGTGATCCTTAGAACATTTTAAGTTCTACTGCTGAATTCGGACATCTACAACATAATACGTGATTGCCAGAAAAACGTATATAGCACAAATAAAAATGTGGGGCAGAACATGAAGATATAATGTATCAGTCAAGGAGATATAATGTATCAGCCAAGGATATATAACATATTAGCGAAGGAGATATAATATATCAGCCAAGAAGATATAATACCAGCAAGGAGATATATCAACCAAGGAGATATAATACATCAGCTAAAGAGATATAACGTATCAGCCAAGGAGATATAATATGTCAGCTAAGGAAATATAATATATCAGCCAAGGAGATATAATGTATCAGTCAAGGAGATGTAACGTATCAGCCAAGGGGATATAATACATCGGCCAAGGAGATTATAATATATCAGCTAATGAGGTATTTTAGCCAAGGAGATATAATAGACTTTGGTAAACTTTGGTATAATTTTTATATGGGCCAGTCTAGTAACTTTGGACTTTGGACTCGGCCTATCACGATTCGCCTTTAGCTGTTAAAATCCATGCCAATGTCCCTGCCGGGACTCGAACCCGGAACCTTCGAGCCGATGGCCTACCGCCTAAGACCGCTCGGCCACCCGCCCAGCAAGGAGATATATCAGCCAAGGAGATATAACATCAGCCAAAGAGATATATCAGCCAAGGAGATATAATGTATCAGCTAAGGAGATATAACGTATCAGCCAAGGAGATATAATATGTCAGCTAAGAAAATATAATATATCAGAAACTACTGACTCGAAGCTATTAAAATGTTAACTTAATATAAACCTTACCTGTAATATTTCACACATGATGAAGCGCATTTGACCGGGCGAAATATTGTAAGAACTGTATTCAACGTGAGCAATTAAGTATCTTATGTATTTTTTTTAAAAAAAAGAACTTAATTTACATTTGTGGGATAGGAAAATTTTTTCACAAGTCTGGAGAATGACGTCCCTCGACGAGCACTCTCAAAAAATATGGGGCACAGGGCGCCCAGAACCTTATCCAAGGTTGGAACAGGATTCTAACTGTGTGTTTCTCTCTAATGCTGATAGAAACTATTTGACCACGGGGTCTATTTCAGGCTTCAGCAACAATGTTGTGGAGACTCAATCGCTCGGCCCGTCTGTTCGTCTACAACTTTTAAATCAGGAGCTATTAGAGCAAGAAAGGTGGTTGAGGTGTCTTTGGAGAGGTATCGATAAGATGAGCTGAAATCCGTATCATTCATCCAGACCGCTGGTCCCGAGTATCTGGGAAGGGGGCTAATTTCAACTCAGAAACTCCTAGAGCTAGGAAAGTAGTTGCGGTGTCGTTGGAAAAGTCTCGCCACAATTTCTGTAACGAAACAAATAGGATACTCGCTGCTGAAGTCTAGTGGTAACACATTTGCACAGTCCCACAAATTCCGCCTTACTTGTTTCATATCAATTTACCTTTATTTTGAAGACAATAGCATGAGTGTTTGCAAAGTGAATGAATACCCTGTGAATGCAAGCTCTTAAAAATCAGAATAAGACATTTATCTAAAGTGTTATAAAAATGTTCACTTAACAACAAAAACTATTAGAATAAAAATTTATTTTTATTAAAAGCTACACTTATGATGGTTATTGTTGTTGTTTGAGAGATAAAAATCTAAAAGTTAAACCTACCACTGGAGTTATAAAATTCTTTTATTTTGCATTTCTCTTAATGAAATACAGCGAATAAAAACGCAAATAACAGTATTAGCCAATCCGCTTATTTTAAACTTTTACCTGTTCCCCCCCCCCCCTTATTAAAAACATCACTAAATATTTATAAAAGCTAATCTCCGTAGAGATTATACATCGAGTTTTTTTTTTAAAGTTCTCTTGATGTGAGAGAACTGACATTTATTTGAACAACACTTTAAATTTTAATAACATGAACACATAAAATAGCTTATTTATTTGTTTGGTATATTTGCTATGTAGCACTAAAGGCGTGTTTGATTTTTCCACATCTGTATTTGCGTTACGGGTTCACGTAGTTTGTTGTTTTGCCGACAGATGGAAGCTCTATACGCAACTAGGTACTTCATTTTAATGTTATTGATGAAATCTTTTCAGCGGATTGTAGAATGGTACAGCTGTGGTAATCGAAAGGTTTTTTTTTTTTAAGTAACATCACAAAACAATATAATGAAACCTCGTGAACTTCATAATATTCGCGAAATAAATAATTCATCATTTTCAAGAGCCATATTTTTAACATATTACTTTTCTTCCACCGAATGTCTCAAGTCATGATACAGAGTGTTTCTGAAATAATTGTGCATATTTGGGAACTGATTATTTACCATATATCAAAACAAGAAAAAAATTATTTTGAAAAAATTCTGAAATCTGCTTAATTTCAGAGTTACAGGCGCTCAATGTTTTAACGGCATGGTCACAAATGACGTCACATCTCGACAAGTAGTGGCGTAAGTGGTATCGACTTAGGAAACCACAATTGAAATAGTACTCAATACACTTATTTGATCTATGTTTACGATTGGGGAATGCAGCTTATAGAAACTTTCTATGCTTGCGATATTAAACCATTTGATTCCTTTACAATGAAATTGTTACGTTGCGATACCTGTCTATGTGACACTCTCTTAATCAAAAATAATCACCTCGTGACATTTGCACCATTATTTCGAGACCATAGAAGTAGGAATCGTTTTCACATACACATTTCTCCTCTCTCTCTCTCCTCCTTTGTCTTTATTATTATTCCCCTTCTGATTCTTTACCCTCTTATTCCTTCAAGAAGCCCCTTACCTACTCCTGGTAACCTTCACACTTTCTTCTCCATTTGGTGTTTTTACGACCTATCTAGTTATTTTCCCTCCTCCATAACACTGTTACCGAGCATCAGTTGGCAAAATGGCTTATCCTTAACACAAATCCCTCTCCTGTCCGCTCTGTCCATTTTCTCTCCTACCATGTGAAAACGCTTTTGCGAAACGTTGCCGATTTTCTATTGTGATGGTGAAAAATTCCTGTACACCTGTCATGGTGTTCTGCTATTCTAACCTTTTTATCTACCCTTTTTACAATCTTATATCTGACAAAACGAAGGTAAGTACATGACAAATATAGATATACTCATGGACAGGCAGATAGACAGATCTCTCTAAGAGACAGAAAGAGGTATATCTGTCTGTTTGTTTGTCCGTGAGTATATCTACCTATTTTGTCTACTTACCTACCTTCACACACACACACACACACACACACACATATATATATATATATATATATATATATATATATATATATATATATATATATAGATAGATAGATAGATAGATAGATATATATTACTGAGCGTTTAAAATTGATGGGAGTTCTTACAGGAACGGTATTGTTATTAAGAAAAAAATACTATTGCAATTCCTTGTAGGATTTCTATACACGTATTTATTCAGAAAACATTAATAATTATTTATAGCTGTTACTGGTACTATTATTGCCTTTGCCCTGGCTCGAACCCCGGTCATGTAGTACATTCTCCGTTGAAGTCCATCCACTAAAGCTTGAATAAGCGTTCTCTGATTTATTGTGATCCTCTTATCCAAAACTTCTTTGAAAAGCATAGTCTGACTGGCAGAGCCAGTAGATTGGTATAGTGATCCAGGATATGTTTACATGATCGTCACCCTGGCAGTGTATTTTGATATTAATCAGCGATGTTCAGAAATTGTTAGATTGAGGATGGAGATCTGGTTTTAATTCTCACTGGTCGACGTGGCGCGTAGCTACGCATGTACGGTCAAATGCAACTACGAATGTGAGATGAAGTGAAACAGATGAAACAACAATACGTAAATAGATATTAAAGAGTGGAAAGTATGTGACTGAACCGGGCATCGAACCCAGGACCTTTGCGTTACCGTCCCAATGCGCTACCAACTGCGCCACCCGGTCGATCTGCTTCCCAATCACACACCTTCCACTTTTGATGTCGATGTTCTCTCTCGAAACCACCTGGAGAGTACCACAACTCCTAGTTGTGCTTGGATTTTCCTGTGTCTCATAATGGTGAATATGTATCTCTCTTTAATATCAATTATATCTGTACCTACAGGGGTTTGATGTACAGAAAAAATCGGAAGTTGCCTCAATTTCAACTTTGGAAATACGTAAATAGTTTCAGCTTTACGAAACAGTTTGATGAATTACAAGTGAAAGCGCAAACTGGTCAATAACATAATTGTTTGAGCTATAAAATTGAATTAGAAGAAAAGAGAAATGGAGATTATTGATAGTGACTCTTAAATAAATTGAACTAAAAAAGTTTTATTGTTAATTATTTAAACAAATTCATGCCTTTCAAGGAGTGATTGTGTATCGTTTATATCTTGAAAAGGTAAACGTTGTTTAACGAAATTACAAGCTAATAAGCTATGAGAAAATAAAACATATGTGTTTTAATGCAAAGAAACGTCTAGAAAGTTCTTCCCAGAGTTTTTGAATTATGAATTTTTAACACGTAACACGCTATATTTAATCATAGATCAAAAAAAATATTCTTATAGGAACGTGGGATTTTAGCAGATTCGTAAGATAAAGATAAAATGAATTTTATGGGCGGTAACAACACTATGGCTTACGACCGTCCCGATTAGCAGATTCGTATCCAGACAAGATGAAGTGTAGCAACTCCATGTAATGTAATATTTCTAGTCATAAATCAACTCGTATTACCACAAGGTACAAGCAAATTCGCAGACCGTGAACCATTGGAAGTAAAATGTTACACATATTAGAGAATTCAAGGTCAAAACTACCTTTACATTTAATATGCAGAACTTTCTACACGTTCCACTTGGTAATATTTCTGAAACTGCCTACACTTATCCTGTTATGAGCCATCAAATTGACATATGGACTTATTCTGTATATACGGATACGTGAGGGTTTGTTCTGAGACTAATATTACTCATAACGTTTAATGCCTCTTCCTAACTACATACAGTACGCCACTGGTAGTATGTTTACAGGTGATAGAAGCCTAGAATTAGGAGAAGATAATGTAAATTATATAGATAAAGAGAAATACAGAAAAACAATTAGCTAATTGACATGAACAAAGCGAACTCCAACTGAATGTAGACAAAACAACTCTAATGGATTTGCATGACCTAAGAACTAAAAACTAGTACAATCCGATGCTTTCTATTGAAAAGAAAATATGACTTTCAAAATCTATAGTGACCCGAAAACTTTTAAGAGGGTATAAATCAATAACTCATCCATAAGAATATGAGCTTATTTATCAAGGAAAGTTTCCACCAAGTGCAAAAAAAAATTAAGGATTTCGAAACACTAAATGGTTGTGTGCTTTATGAGTACTTACAATACTATGATAATATTTTTAAGTGGCCTGTAAACAACGAAAATTCAGACAATGACTAAACTTACTGAAAGTTCATGATTATTGTCTCATTGAAAAATCATTGTTATAAAGTTAAACCAAAATCTAATTTATAATGGATAAAATCAACATTATGTTAGTCTAGAATTATAAGCGAATGCAAATGAAAGAAAACGAATGGAAAATCAAGGGAATTAAATGTTGTTTATGTATTTTTCTGCACTCTTTAGAAAGGGCACCAATCCCCAACTTTTACTGACCATTAACATATTCATAAATTGCAATAATGATAAAATCTCATAATTCAAAATCACTTTGCAACCATCAAACCTGCTAACTTCCATAGAACTAATTTCGCTTAATTATTTTCAATTGCAAAACGTTTTTCTCAATTTCTTAAGAACTTGTACTACTAGACTAGATATCCTTTCAAAAATATATGATTCTATTATTCCTAGTTAATTATTATACTTGGGAATGTCACTTTCCTTGACTTACATTGAGTCTCTCTGATTGGATCCTGGAACACTTTCAAAGTCGAATTCTAGTACGTCTTGAGGCTTTTCGAATGTAACACAATCCTGAAAGGATGAATCAGTTGAGAAGATATGATTGGCTGTCTGTGCATAGATATCTAATAAAACCAAAAAACAGCGCGAGATAAAAAATTATGGTGTAGAGATACCATTACAATTGTACTTCTAGTCCGAGTGCTCATAACAGGGGATTTTTTAAAAAATATCTTATTTTATATACGTAAATGGAAAGCAAAGAACAGGTCACACTTTACCACAAGCGGCTAGAATATAAAGGAATAACCTTTCAACAATTATCTCACAAAGTACACTGAAATAAAAAAAAATAAGCGAAACTAAAATTCTTATTAGAAATACACGTGTATCATATTTTTATTCCATTGAAAAGTATAGGAAACACGTAAGATGTATCCTGTATATTAATCAACTAAGATTTTTAAAATTAAGACATTATTATTCTCATATAACCGTAAACACATATTATAATTGAGTTGAACATGTTTTTATGCAGAGAGAACGAGAAGAGATGAAAATAATTTAAAAAAATATATAAAAAATCCTTTCTTTGTTTGTTATTCGTGTTCCTTATCTGTTTGTCTGAAAATATTTTCTTAGTCAAAACGTTATTCTGTTTGTTTTGTTATTTCATGTTCAATGTTCATAAAATTTGATTATTCAGGCTGTAATATATTTGGAAAACCTGGAAAGTTAGGGAATTCATTAGAGAAAGTTATGGAAAAGTCAGGGAATTTTCTTTAAATCAAGGAATTCAAGGATCTCTCAAGGATTGATTTCTTTAAATCAAGAATTTCTCTAAGTTCTGTCCAGTTTGTGGATATTTCTTCCCATGGAGTGGAGTACAAAAGGGTGTTTCACATGATTGCAGGAAATTGTGTTCAAGCATCTGCGTCATTCACCCTTTACGTTTAACCCAACCAAAGCTATTTCATACGCTGGCCCTGCTATTCTGTGTTGAAGGTAAATTTAAACTTATTTTTCTATCTTTTCCTTTAAATAAGTGTATCGGTGACAACCTGGAAAATTATTATTTTAGTCTGGAAAACCGGGAAAGTCAGGGAATTTTCTTATTTCTGCTCTCTGGACACCCCTGATATTTTTTCAGTGTATGATGGGATGAAGCAATACGTGGAGGATAAAATGCGAAATGCGATATGTGAAACGAAACTGCCGTCATGCATATGTAAACGAATTTATTATTAATAATTGTCAATTGTTGTCAATAGGTTATAATTTACGCTGGCCCAAAGCTGACTGCTTTGCCTATACTCTAAAAGAGATTATCCCGGACTTACTCTGGTGTGACTGAAGAAAATGTCAATCAAAATGGTTTGTTGCTAAATTTGAATTCAGGACTTTCGAATATGAAAGTTTAATACATTGTTCTACTGTGCCACAAAATTCGGTGCAAATAACAGACCTAAATATCAGTGTGTGGCATTTTCGTATCTTACCCAAGACTCGAATATCAAAATAAATTTAAACTTGAATCTGCACTGCATATAAAGACAGACCTGTAACAGGAAGTCCAAATTCATCAGTGAATGGGGCTGTTCACTGCCAAATTTTACTGATGGTGATAACATTAACACCTCCTATATATTTGCTGTTGTTACCAGTGCCGTAGCCAGGGGAGGGTACAGAGGGTCCGGACCCCTCCAAAATTTCGATTTATTTGTAAAATTAGTATAAATTAAGGCGTAATTATGTATATTTTATATACATACAAAGACTAGGTTCCAAAAACGAAACTGGTGGGCTTCCTAAGAAATAAAATTCTGACTACGCCCCTGGTTGCTACACACTATTTCAGTATACGGAAACTCTCGCTATTTGATAAGAAGGAAAACGATAAAATTTGTTTATTTCTGTTGATATTTGCAAGTTCTCTTGGTGATAAAAAGAATCATTACAAAACTTATCAAAGAAAATAGCTGTATGAAGAAAATGTGAGCACGAAAGGTGAAAGGAAAATACAGGATCCCCCGTATGATCGAAATATTAGCTACCCAAGTCCGTCTTTTGCTATTTGTTCTACCGACTTGACACTGTATTATTGGGGTCTAAAATTTTATCAAATTATTTTTAAAACATATAAAAGCCATAAATATCTTCACATTATTCAACTTTGAAAGTGAAATCATTCAAAAGGTTTATTGTACTTGTGTAAAATCAATATATATTCAATAATATTTCAAAATTATTTTGATTTACTTAAATACACAAATAACATTTTATAGTTTGACAATATAATGCACATTACCACACATTCCACTGATTTCACATTCTCGAATATGCAAAATTTCTACAAATATTGCTATATTTCTCCTCGACTATAAATAGCTTCCATTCTATTTCTTGGCAACTGTGTTAACGACCAAAATAAATATGGTAATCATTTAGAATACAATTTCGTATAATTTCTTTTTGTACTTGTTCTATTTCGTGTACCTTTTCTACACCATGTCTTGTCTCTATATATACTTGTATCATTAATATATTAATTCCATAGAAACATGTGGTTATCTAATGTACATACTTCTCAGTGGCAATAGTTTCAACGGGGACTTTAACATTATATTCAAGTAATTAATTTGGAGATACAATATCATTCTTTTTTATTTCATGGAGCTAATAATTAATTCACATTGTCTGTAGGCAAAAGCATTAAAAATGATTTAATGTTCCATTTCGTCTTTCTTTTGAAAAATAAATACATCTACTCTGTTAATTTACGATATAATGTTACAACTCAAAGAGTATATATATATATATATATATATATATTTATATCTTGTTTTCAATTATAAGTTATTGTTCAAATGTTTCAACCCAACAATGAATATTTCATTTGTTACTTTTAGTTTTTTGTAATTTATCAAATGTGTGTGCTGATTAATATTTAAAATATAGTTTCAAACAGTTACGTTGGTTTACTCTGCAGGACGAAAAGAACCAAATACTTACCACGAATGCATGGTTAAATTTGGTAAGTGTCAATTGTGCTTAATGTCGAAATGAGAGAACAAAAATGTTATTTGTTTTCAAATATTCAAATTTATTCTGAAACTTTTATAAGATTATATAAATATTCTTTTCATGAATATTTGACATTTAAAATGTTTCAAACACTAAAGAACATGGCAAATTCATCATGGATCATACATCTTAACACTGATTGGTAAATAAGGTTTAGGAAAAGATTAATATTTGAAAACAAAATGACATTACCAACATCGAGAATAAATGTTAAAATTGTTCAGTTAATTTTCTGTTTTGGAATGAAGGGATCACATAAAGAACGTAATATGTTAGAAAAGACAGATTTCAAAAAGAAATAGAGTATTTTAACACGAATATATTCGTTTGACAAAAGAAGAACAAAAGAAACAAGGTTTACACGGTAAGAATGATCCCAGATTTCTAATTGGTGTATATTGTGTTTGATGTCGTCTATTGCAGAAAAAAAACTAATATAAAGACTTTTTTTCTCATTGCATGGAATTTTAGGATGAGAAGAACCAACTTCTAATAACAAACATTTGGTTAAAACTGGTAAGTCAAATTAAAAACCATAACCTAAAAAAAAATCAAACAAAAAGGATAAAACAAGTTGGATTTATTCGATAAAATAAAACTGAGGAATTAAATTCAAAGAAATTAGAGTGTAATAACTCATAAATGAAAACTTTAGGAACTTTAGAAACCAAATAAAGTGACCGATAAGAGTTGCAAAACAGCTTGATTTATCCTTATTAAATAAAACTAATTCTTTTCTAACACAGAATATGTTTAAATTATAAATATTTTTCTCATTCTCTCATTATTCGCTTTTTTTATAAAATAAATTATCACTAAGAATGCATGATTACACACGTTACTCTGTTCACCTATTCACATACTGTTTTAGCTTGCCATTTTATGTAAAAAATTCATTCACCTTTTATCAATATTATTTGTTCAGTATTTCTACCACTTTTCGTATCAAACCTGTAAATATTTTACAGAAATACTTTCAAATCCTATTTGCTATTTTTTTTAGTAGATCCACCCTCTTTTCCAGTGACAAAATAGAATGTCGTATATTTTGCTGTATCCGTTGTAATCAAAATATTTTTATTCTTCTAACCAAATGCATACAAAATTTGGAACTCTGTTAACGAAATAATTATATTTAAAAATAACCGTAGTTGAACCGCCAATATTTTATTTCTATCAAGCTTATATACACAATTCATCAAATCAATGCGTCCGCAGAAAACAATTTCTTTTGAAAACAAAACAAAATTATAGTGATAACTATATTAAAATGTTTTTGTTAGTTAAAACTTTAGCAGTATATTCTTACATTAAAGACTCTATGAGGAAAGGTATCTTGTTTTAAGATAACTTGAAATATTTAGAGGCAGTTAGCTCTGCTTACACTTAATCACTTAATGTTCAAAAGTATCTGTTTATCTGGTTTTTAAATGAAAAATCATATGACGATTAAAATATATGATCGTAAATGGGTAATTAACGTAGGTCTTTCCAAAAAATAGAAAACTGATCTCATATTAATCTTCATTTTTTATTTAGTTCATTTTGTACAATGAATATTTATTCCTATAATATTAAATCAACGTGTTGTTAAATGTTTATTCCAAATATGTTTTTAAATCAAAAGAAAAGTAATAAATAATTATTGGTTTATTTAACTGAGTGTAAGTAGTGATCTAAAAGTTCACCTTCACGAAATGCTACTTGACTTTGCTTTTACGTAAATTTAAAATTTGCAATATATTTTATATAAAAAATATTTAAAATTATAATAAATTAATACATTATAGAACTATGTAGCCGATCTTGAATGAGTTATACAAGACACTGAATTATAAATAATAATATAATTCTTGAAATGAATTTCATATTCTATTTGACGAGCTTATTATATAGCAACTAAGTTTTATCTAGTCAGATAAATATTGAGATATTCTTCTACATAGATTAGTGAAAGGAAAATTCATTATTGACTAAGTCAATAGTATTACAAACTATAAAATTCAATATTTTTTTTCGTTACTTCCCTCACTTCGAAGATAGTGAAATGTTTTTTTATGAATATTATCCAATCAGCATTTAATAACTTCCTGAAAAACAATATCCTTTCTTCAATTAACATCCTCGACCAGATGAACTAGTCTCAAATTCATTTAGAGAGCCCTAAACATAAACAAACAAACAATTAAGTAAGTTGATTTGATCAAACATAAAACACTAACAAACAAAAAAATTATCACATAATGCGTGTTTTAATCAAACTTTTAAAATTTCAGGAACCACACAGTTTATTTTATGCATGATACGTGTACTGGAATATGAGCATGTTTTGCTTGTGTTTTATATATATATATATATATATATAGGTTATTGGTGTAGTGTCTGTATTGTTAGGTGTGCATGATTCGAAGAAAAATATAAAAAATTCAGCTGCTCTGTTTAGCTTGTATATTTTATGTAGACAGCACATGAAAATTATAAACAATATAGTGTAACGAAGAAATTATTTTACAATATTAGGTTAGGAGTACTCATCATCAAGTTTTAAGATTGGACGATAGATGTCTCTTTTTATACAACTATAATTTTAACATTGTATACGTTCTTCAAACATTTCCAGTTATCTTTTATATATCTGAAACCTAGTAGGAAAACACATTTATGTTCAAACTAGATGCACAATGAATCATTTATACTCTCTTTCATTATTTGAGAATTCCTTAATACGTATTCATATTTAAGAAATCCTCTTTATCATATATATATTTTACAGAATTGAATAATGATCAAATCCTTCTGATTAACTTTTAACTGGCGTCGTTGTATTTCTATAGGAATTCCGGTATCTTGCGCATTTTGTCATCAACTCAATTCACGGATTGTGAAAGTAAAGACCAAAATAATGGGTGCAGAATGAAATTTAGCTAAGTGTAAACTTGTTAGTAGTGAATTTTATTATTTGCAAGATATTGTAATCTATCTATATATTAATATAAAAGTAGAAATAACATATATGTACCTTTAGATATCCTAATATGTTGATAATGTTTATGAAAGACTACATGAAGACTGTTTCGAATCGGAATGTAAAAATAAACAAAATTTAGGAATCAAATTGAATTGCTACGCATTGACACGATTGAGTAATTGTTTTCTTTTTGTTTACATTAATCTAATTTTTTCTTTATTGTTTTTGTCTTAGACATTATTGTTATGGATATCCGTTCATATAGGGTGCAGTGTATATATAGTTCTTCTTTACTTACATCATTGATTTCGTTAGCATTCGTCTATTATGTTAATAGATAATTAATTAATTATGTTCATTCTTCATTGAGTTCATCATCAATATTTTTTTTTTTAAATATTCTGTTTCATCATCTTGTAGCAAAATTATTTAAATAAAAGCACTTTTAGATAACAATAATCAGATATACAGCCATTTTCTTTCGCTTGACATTTTTTCTTTCTTCTTGGTAAAATTAAAAAGATTTGCTTCCAAAATTTTGCATGTTGATATTTTATTGTTATTCACATCACGTCACCAATAATTAAAAATAAATTTAGTTTAAAGCATTTTCTCATAAACGTGCATGAAACATATGCATATTTCTGCCGTCTATATAGCCTTCATCTGCCTGTTAGTTTCATCTGTACATATAAAAATATGCATCAGTCATTTTGACTGAAAAACAAAAAATATATTCTGATGAAACTTGGAATATTGTATTGTGTAAAGTGCTCAATGTCTTTTAACCCAAAATCGATAAACAAAGACAGATTTCAATAAATATTAAATAGATCCCACTGGATTATAGATGAGATTTGCAGATGTTTGCTAACCAAAAAATGTTCTAGATGTGTGGACTTTCAAAAACAGAAGACATTTCTCGAGAATATAAATTTTCCCAAAAGGTAAGTTTAGATTTACTAGTTTTATTTCAAACTATATTAAAAGATGTAAAAACTTGTTTTTTTATAATTAAACTAAAACATTAAATAAAAAGCTGTCTCACACCTAAACATTCATGTTAATTTAATTGTAATATTGTCGATTCAATGTTATTATGACCACGAAATGAAAATGGAAGTGGGGAGGCACTTTGTAAAATTGTTATTTCAGTTGAACTAATGTAGAAGGATCTTTCCATATAAATCTTATTATATATTCAACAATATTTCCTAATGCGAACTTCAGTCATCATATTCAGACAACAGTAAAGATGTTGAAGTTCACACAGTGAAAATCTGTGTAAGATTATGACTCTCGGAAGTATGAATAAAATTGCACAAGGGAAATATACCGCTACATTGAAACCCATAAATATATGATTTATATGAAATGTGAACGATACTTTACCCAAAAGAAGGCAATGAAGATTTCATTAGGCAATTAATGAATTTCTTATTTTATTTTAATTTTAATTTTTTCTGTTCCTCTTTTCTTTTAATTTCTAAATAACGAATATATACTGTGATATTCTGCAATCCCTTTTTTTCCTCTACAATTACATAAGATTGAATGATATCAAGACGGAAATATTGATTGAGAAGAAATTGACGTCCAGAAGAACAACAGTCACCATGTAAGATTTCACAAAACATAATTTTTTTTTCTCAATGATTTGAATGCGTCTAGTTTCCAGTACATTAATTTTGGGATTAATTATTGCATATTTGTTTTTACACTTTATTAATGGATCTTCCTTAGGAATGGAACGACGTAAATCTTCGGTGGAATTCTTCAGAGTATGGAGGAGTGAAAGACTTACGAATACCACCACATCGTATCTGGAAACCAGATGTCCTTATGTATAACAGGTATGGTTAAATTTCAAGGTATATACCTGAAAAATAATTATTTACTTGTTGTCATAGGTGACGTCTGTTAAACAGATTTCGGTTTATAGTTGGAATTCAAAAAGGAAAAAAAGTATATTTGCACTCCCTGTCAATTTTATTACAAAGAAAAAAATAATAATAAAATACATCACACATTTATTTTATCAAGACTTTCTGAACGGAAATGTGTTATAAGATTAGAAAATCTATATCCAAAAGTTGTGTATCACGTTATTGAAAAACATTGGCAAGAATTGTGGTTCCAATATTACTGTACAAATATTTAGTCTGAAGACATACATTACACTAGCAATAGATTTGAAAATTTCTAATTAGAGTGATGTATTGCATAGTAAATATATATCCAAATAGTTTCGTTGGATTATTTTAATATCCATGAGAAAGTAAATTTCAAGTTGATAAATTTGATGTATTCTTATCAATATCCCATTAAAAAGCACTGCTTCCATTAAAAAATCCTAATTCTCTGTGCTCTTATATTCAAATTAAATGTTAGTAGATTTCTGTTTTAAAGTAGTTCATTCAATTCGTCAAATCACTCACGTTGCTATTCAGTTCAGTTCTGACGAATTCATATTTTTAAACATGTTAGTATATGTATTGTAAAATTATTTTGAAAAGGGCTTACGATGCATGTAGCTATATCTTCTATTTATTACAAACACATTTATTGATTATTCTTGGGCCGTTTTTAACATAAATCACATCCTCAAAGTTTGGAAAATATCTTAGTATTAAACTATAAATCAATGTTCAAATTCTTCGCTAAATATCCTTCTAATTCAATTATTTCCAGTTCCTTTATTACTATACATATTGAATCTGAATTATATTAACTATATTTGAATATTTGTTATGAATTAAACATAACGCGATTCTAGATTTTTTCACTTTGAAACATTAGAAACTTTCTTAGAAACTTTCAGAAAACCTCTCTATCGATGTGTTATCAATTCCTCTAAATTATATAAACCAAGGAGTTATGTAATATAATGAAAACATCCTTAACAATAATTTATTGATATATTAACATCTCTTTAAATTATTATTATTGCACATCATCTTTCATGGTTGTCGTTCAAATTATTTTATTTTATTTAGTACAAAGAAATTTATTTAAAATAATTACATAAATTATATTTCAGTAATGTTTGATTTCAGGGATTCAATACTATTATCCATAACTTTTTCACTAAATAGTAACGACAGTTAATTGAATGTTCATCATCAATAAATGAACAATAATTTATTAACAACACTAGTTTATTCTATTCTCTGCAAGACAGTGAAGGAAATTTACGGCCATTTATAAAAATACTGACTTTTCTGTAGCTACTATGCATCATTCTTAGCATTAAGAATAATATATTTTTACGTATTTAATAAAATTATACAAATTATATAGCACTTGAAACTTTCACAAAGTGCAATAACAATCTTTTTATATTTACTTTGAAATTTTATCTAACAGAATATAACAGAACAGAACAGTATATAACAAAAATGTTAGTAATTTTAATTGAAAGTTAAGCCTGTTTAATATAAACCCTAAACATGGGTACGTGACAGGGGGCAAACTAATAGATCGGACACCTAAAACGTCATCACTCCTCCATAGAAATTTATCTTGCGACACAATATAAAAACAATTTATATTCTTTAGTTATGTTAAAATATTTTTTGACGTGGGACCAGGAAATATTTTCTTATATTCGAATAAAGTTTTAAAAAAATGATAGAACAGTTATAATAATTCCTTTCTTTCTTCTCACCAGAAGTCAGTATTTTTGTGTTACGTTTTTAATTTAGAATAAATATTCCTTATTTCTTGTGCAGAACACAGTAATAGACAGCTCTGATATGGTATGTTAATAGATATTAATGAAAAATAATTTCATGACCATCGTGTAATAATATTTTCTGTTTATCATACCTAATAATTTATTTGGCACGAATTTGATTTCCATTCTAAGCATTGTAGATAATTGCTTTCCCTTATACAATACTAGACCCTGAACCTAGAGGGTGAGATTCAAACAAATATATCTCGTTTGTTCGTAATTCGTAAATGTTTTCCGATCATTTTCCTATTAGTTATAGTGTTAGTATAAACCAAGTATAAATATTTTAACGGATACATAAATTTATACCTTTGTGTTGGAAAATATATAAATTCAGCACTTAAAACTTTTATTTATCTTTCCTGGCATGTTAATTAAATTTAAACGAATAGATATTCTTTGTCCAACATTTTGAAAAGACATATTTTATATTTTGTTATGATTATGATAATTGTTCTTCAGTTATATTTTACCCTTCAAATATTAAACCGGTGATAAGAAGATAGCTCTTCTCTAATTGTGTCAATATAACTTAAATTCAGAAATAATGATATCTCATGCTTCTATCATTTACTGAAAGAACTCCTGCCTAAATTAATATTTTACATGATACGCCTCCCAATGTACAACGCGGAAAGTTCTCAACTTTTTTAAGTTCCCGTTTATATTTTTAATGAACAGTCGAACAGAAACAGTAAACTTGATTTAGATTAATTATTATAGGAAATATTTCACAAGTTGTTTACGATATTAATTTTGTCATATCAGAGAATGATATCTTATACTCACGTCACGTCGAATCGAATAAGTTTCCTAGAGGGGTGTGATCGAAAAAAGCAATTAAAATGCGTTAAAACAGTTTTCATGTGTACTCATATGATAGCAAATCCTCCATATCTATTACCTAGTAATACTGTCTCCTATTTACTCCTTCTAGTTTTGTAGGTGTGCCCGCGTGATCTGTGGGTATCTTCACAATTTTATTTCAGCATTACGCTTTGGTGTCGTCTCACATTGCAGCATTTCTATACTTCATATTGATCTCTTAATAAAAAATATTACATACCTATTTTAACCCTAAATTCGTGATTCTTTTCTGTAATTCATTTAATATTAGTAATATAAAGATATTATAGCGTAGATGAAAACAGAGTTTTTTTAAGTCCAGCTGAGTAGCTTTAGTTCTCATTACATGGCATTTATGTAAAGCACCGTCACCATAAAATTGGTCACAATGCATCAAAAGTTTTGTATCCACTCTCAGTCGATTTCGACCCGTGCCTTGGAGAGCATCTTTCAACGTTAAAAAGACATATTAGACCAAAACTCTGTTCATTAATATTTGTTTTAGTGCGTCAGACATTCTTCAAGCAATCTAGTTACTAAACGATTTCTCATACAGATATTGGTAGTAAAACCCGAGCTATTTATATGGTTCATGAGAAACCTGTATGACTCAGCGATGTTTCATAAATAAGTTTGTTGTTTAAAAAATGTTATACTTAGCACAATCTGCATAAGTCCTCCTTTCGATTCTTCGTAGATAGTGTAATCTAACATGATTCCATGGACTGTGTCCCTAAGTGTGTTAATTTTTATATTTATTTAAATAGCAGGGTACTCTTTGGAGTCATAAGGAAACGGTGTTTTTGTGTACTCTCTTCAGTATACTATTCAGTAGTAGGATCTATTGCCATGAATGCTTGATACATCGCGTACGATGTAGTACCGATAATACGTAGATACCTTCCGCTTCAGATAAGAAATTTATAAGGATGATGCGGAAGATGGACCTCACGGTAAATTGTATTCTTGATATGCCTCGATGTCTCTGCGGAAGAAGGGTCTTCCCGCAAACCTTATATGGCTGTCGCAGTAAACTAAGCGTAAGTTTTGGTCTGTCCTACAATCAGAGCCGGAGTAAAGTGGTCTAAAGCGGCCTACAACCCATGTTGAGGGACCCCACCAAAGCAAAATCAGTTACCCTTACGACTACAGGTTTCCCTTACGACTTAGGTAACTGGTGTTTTAGTAGAGTCTCTAGCCCAGAGAGGGAATCAATAACCCAAGGCTCCCAAATAGCTTGTTCCAGCAATAGTTACAACCATATACTGAGTAATCTTAAGTAGGAGACAATATTAGCTCAGCTACAATAAAAACAATTAGGACGGTGATATAAGTAATGTAACACATTATACTGGGCTGGAATTCCGATAAACTACCCGAAGTAAGGAAGAATAAAATTCCGATGAAAACCTAGATGAGCATATTTTGCTTGTCACAATGTGACAATCTCTCTGTAGGAGATTAGTTAAGCCTTCTATTTCGAGTATAAAGGTATTTCGAGTATTCCTGGAAAGAAAGGAAACTACGTGGGCTATGAACTGCTATAGAATTATTTATCTCACATTTATTGAATTTGAAAATTTTTTACATTGTAAACGTTTCACTTATACTAATGATGATAAGGGAATGTTCGATGTCGTTGAAGTGTGCTTGACATTACATGGGATTAGCATATAAGACAGGTTCTGGATTGATCATGCCTAGAGCCGACTCTAGTAATGATTTTTGGTAGATGAGCCCTTGCTGAATAGTGTTGGAAACAGGACAATAATAATAGTGAAAAGTAAGGCGAATGATGATGATAATTGGAGACCACAGGAAAAACGTGCTTTGTCCATTTCCTTGAATTTACAGCACATCGTTTTCAAAAGTCCGTAATCAGCATTACGTGTACCTGAACATCAGATAAAGATTTCCACGTAATATATGGATTATGCATATTTTGTTCATGCATCATAGCTTGTTAAAAAGGCCGTTCAAAGAGCAAACAAATAGCAGTCTTATTTCAATTTGGCTAAAAAATGGACGAACCACGTTCTTTTCTTGTGAGTAGGGGGATATGTGATGTTGAGTGGGATATTAAGGTGGTTGAGTGGGAAAGTGTTCGTGTGGTCCTGAGTAGGTGGCTTAGAAGGTTATTTGAAAGGTATCTTTGGTGACATACGTGATTTCCCGTATTACACTGACTCTTTCGAAGGATGACACAATTTGAAAGGTAAGCGTGGTAACGGTTAGCGTTTATTCTATTGTAATAGGTTGTTGAATAGGTCGTAGCATAAGTTGGTCTCAGATACGATGAGGTAGGATAAGTGCTGAGGATTCAGGTTCTGATATAAGTCGGCCTTTACACTTTAACTGAATGATGAATGTCGTTCTCCGCATTGGTCATTTTAGCGGTTGTTGTAAGTTGTTGCATTCTTTGGTATTGTGAGGCCCTGAACAATAGCCACACCTAGGATCATTCACGCAGTATGCAATGTACTGATTATTGTAAGCTTGGCACCTTTCACATCGTACAAGGAGTGGTGTCGATGAGCGTGAGAGTTATACACGGTATCGTTTTTGGAAAAGATAATAAACCTGTGGTAAGAAGATCAAGTATAGTTTACTGGTGATTAGTTAGAACTTGGTCATATAACTTGGATTTCGATGTTTAGATTTATTTTAAATACATGTTGTGATGATGTAGCTCTCGAGTTTCACCTGTTATTTCGTTTAGGCATAGGCTATCTTAGAATCTACGCCGCTTCAAGGATGCTTGAACGATGTGCCCCGATTGGTAACTTTTCGTTTGGTACTGGATGTCATTTGTTACAGTACTTAGGATTGGTAATGCATTCCGGATGATGCTTTAGGTGGGGGCATTATGACGCGAGAATTAACACGAAGATATTACAAATAACAGACTTGTCACGACGATAATGTAGGTCGGGTGAACCCTTCGGATAGCACTCGCACTCTCTTCGTCCAGTCGCAAACCAAATAAATCATTCAGGTCCGTCCTAGTTTAACAATTGCAGCAAGGAAAGTACACAGGGGTGGTGATGCAAAAAGGTTGTGAAATCTGGCAACTATGGGGAACAAGTTTTGTGATCTAAAAATAGACTTCATCATCGCCGTTAATGTATATATACTGATCACAATCGTAAGAAATCCTTAATTTAAAATTTTGATCAAGGAAGTCAATTGCGTCAGAGTTAGTCAATAAGGGAATCAAGTGAAAAGGCCTATATAAAATTCCTAAGACCACCCCCAATCTATACTTTGCCATATTACCTTACATTTTTTTCTGAAACAGAAAGCGTAAGCTTCTAAAGGCAACTGGCCTTCGACTAGAAAAAAGCACAAGAGCTCCTTCTCCCATCCCAACTGGATCGATTTCGTACGCTGTACTAAACTACATACATTTTTATGTTCCACCAACGCTCGGCTTGTAAAAACCCCATAAAATTTCTTAAGACGTAATGTTATTTTAACATTTAAATAATGATAAGTCAAAACGTGAAGCATCTTAATATTCCCCAGCTATTCAATCGGTATAGTAGATTAGTTGCACCTATAAAGTGGAATTACAACAAACAGTCTCTACACGATCTAAAGTTTTCGGACATCAATTTGCAATAATCACTGATGTACACGCGCACAATGGTGTAACACACTAAATAAAAACAATCAGAAGTGCGCATTGTTGATTGAGAACGAGTAATAACAGAATGAATCGAGCAGCAGAGCTCACTAATATTCAATATATAATAGTCATAGATTACCATGTATGTAGTAAGTATGATAGGGAAAATTTCAGCCATTCCTTAATTGCTTAGACTGATTCTGTGTGTCACGAAATTGTGACATGACCAAAAAACAAACAGGATGTAATCGCGATCCATCAGGCTACGTACATACTGTACCGATCGAGACTCTCATCTGTTACAGCGAGTGGCTAGCCTTAATTCCTATAATCCGGGACAGTTTCAAAAGGCAACGCAAGATCTTAGTGAAATGACCTTGGATCGAGATGTGAGAGTAGACTTTTGTTGTTCAAGCAGTCGCTCACAAAATCCACATGGTACTGTCAATGCCGGGTGTAGGGTTACGTGGCGTAAAGTATAAAGTCTCTGGGCCGTGACACAATGCACGCGTGTTCTGTTCAATGCATTATACGATCTAAGAGTCCGATGGGAGGATCTGGGTTTGGAGAACGCCAGACGACAATACCTACCTTTACTTGTTGTGCCAAATGGTAAGAGAGTATAGGCAAGAGAGCATCTCAGTGTGGACTGTTTATATAATGAGCTTGACCCGCTTTCATACTGTACATAAGGCTATAATAACACTTGAAACAGTTCTGTACTTCGTCGCAGAGAGAGGTTTGGTATCTGAACCCCCAAAATTCGGATTTTTTTTTCTAAAAACAGTATAATTTTTGGCAAAATTATATTCTTTGTACGTAAATTTCACACCCAGATAGACCTCGGATCACCCTCGTAGACGCTGAACCCTCCGAAACAAACTTCTGGGTCAGTGCTTCTTTATGTTCAGGGACGTACGCAAAGAGGAGTTCGGAGATTTGGACCCTCAGTGTGGAGTTGGAAGAAGCATTGCCGATCCAAAGTCCGCGACGTTACCGCCTGGACCACAAGGGTTGGGTCGAGTAATATATCGATGGGCACTCTGAAACCTTGAGAGTTTTAAGGTCTAGGTAAATGGAATAGTTTTGTTAGAGAAGAATTTTTCTCCATCTTGTATTTGGAAAAAAAATCGTTTTTGAACTTTGACACCACCAATATTTTGAATAAGGGCAACATATCAATCCCAGAATTGGTCAAAAAAATTTCTTTCGTCAAAACGTTTCAAACTATATATTTCTCGACCCTGCTTTCCCTTGCAATTTGAAATGTTTAAGTTATCCCACCTATTCTATTCCCCTCTAGCGAGGTCGGAGGTGGAATTGTTTAGCTAAAAAGGTTAGCTCTCAAGATAATGAAATATGTGTTTCAGCATTTTCTCATATTTCCTGTTGTTCCGGAGATACAGGGACGAAGACAGATTTTATGGACGCCCTGTATACAGTGAAATTAATTGAAATGCTATCATCTGAAATTGACTAGAAATTCTACGCCTGTGGTTAGCTAGATAATCGGTGCTAATCTGAAACATCAGTGGCGGTAATTGGTGGCTAGAACACCTGTGTCTCTGGTCTATGGGAGTCGCCTCTCTGATTGACCGTGGTTTATGTTGTCGAAGAGCGATGTTCGACTGACTTGATCCCTGTTAAGTTTGGTTGCTTCAAAATATCTGCTGCTTCTTTAATTCTACCCCCAGAAATATGAACACTTTGATAGGATGATGGTGTCGGAAAATGAGATGTTATGTAGTTCGTTTATGCTATGTTTCCGTTAATCCGAACTTCCCTGCGCGGAAGAGCCTTCTTTATGCAGTTTTCCTACTCTTTGCAGCGATCCTTAAGTTCATCCAAGAAATGCGGTAAATGTTTCGAAGCCTAAATTCATCTTCGAAAGATCGAGGTATTGTTTTAATTTTTGCTGGAGGACTGTGAAACGTTTCGATTGCATGTTTCCCAAGACATCTGCTCAGCTTATATATTTACTTACGTCAACAACTTCTCCGTTAATTTTGGCATAAAAAACCTTTAGGCTTGACTCTAAGCCATTGACTAAAACTCTACATAAAAGGAGAAGAGATGGAAGATAGGAAAATCATAGATAAAATCCTGACTGGTCTAGTATGTGTTTTCCATTTTGTATGGTGAACAAATGAAGTAAGCAGTCCTGTCATAATTATGGTTTTATAACGGCAATACTCAATGGGGCAAAACACTTATAGCGTAGGTGATTGGTGTGATGTAATTGTGCAATAAAGAGGTGTTCTAAAACGTCTATCTCTTTTTATTTGCTAATTTATTGCTCTTTAATGAGCAATGAGCTTTTTTTAGTGGAAAACATGGAAGAAAATATAGAAAATCCAAATATTTCTCACACCTTTTACCATGATTTTCACAAATAAAATAGTTCTCCGTTAGACCAATTCAGTCACATCATGTCATTTACATATTACATTGTAAATAAATAAGCAGTATATTACCAAAATGAAAGTAGTGAGATGTTTAACAAGCCCTATTCATTGCACAATTATTTCACAATAATCACCTACGCTATACGTGTAAGCGTTATAAACTATAACCCTCACGAGACGAGAGGATTTTTGGAATTCGCGTAGGGTCAGTTCAAATGATCATAGCTCCAATTTAATTCTCACAGAGCAGTAAATGAGGGTCCAATAAATGAAATGATGTTACATTGTGGGGCTAACTTTATATACTACGGGAGAAAGGGGTAAATCTTCCCTTGTAGTTTGCAATATCACGAAGGGAGTTACAAAAAAAATCATGTGTCGGAACGGGGCAGATTTCATCGACACCGATTTTCTTGCATTCTCCCTCGATACACTGGCAAGGTGTCGAAGAGTTTCCTCCAACAAGGTTCTCCCAGGAAATTGTTCGTATAAGGTGAAGTGGTGCAAACATTTTGCTGCTTAATTTCGTATGATATTTTGCTTTGCTCACCGCCCCGTTGTAATTGTAGTGAAGTAATGAATGATACCTCGTCTTATTCAATAGAGATCACACAATAAAACGATATAAGGTAGTTAAGGTATTTCGCATCCAAATAGGAAAAGACACCACTAGAAACCTTCTTTTAAAAATATCTCTTTATAAAATCTCCCCCTACTGCAGCCTCCCCCTTCGGCAGATCAATATCATATTAAAAAAAAAGAAAATTTCTCAAAAGCCCAACAATTCCTGAAAGATATGTCTTTCTCTATTCCGTAGTAGCTTTGGAGAAAATAATATATTGACATTTTCCTATTCCACATGCATCTTGCTTTAACTTAGATATATAAGTTAAATTTTCGTCGCGTAGTGCTCACTCTGTAATAAATGCAAAACAAGGAGATACCTCTCGTTTTGTTCTTAATGGGCCATAGAATACAAAGACGTAAGATAGTGTGAGTAGGTGGAGCAGAAATAAGGGAAAATCTTGCACAAGGGAATTTTTTGTGGAAAATGATCATTACCCTCGGCTTTTGGCCTTTATTCCTTACTGGACACCCAAATAAACTCTCAAGTGCATTTGCAAATGCATTTTATTCTAGGGCTACTGTTACATATTTTAGCCATATTGGAGAATCTAGGATCAATATTTGTGTAGATGTATTCCGTGACTAGAAATCTTTGCCTAGTTAAACTAGTCAATTTCAGAGACCTGTCTCGGAACCAAATATTCTTGTACAGAGATAAATAATACCTTATTGTAATCGTCTCCGAAAGAACTTTCAATATCCCACGACAATTTCACTTTTCTCTTTTATTGTTGCGATCAGTTGGCTGAAAAAAAAATGTAAAATTCCCTCCAACAATTTCTTTTACTCCCTATTTATTCCAAAAGGAGTTCTTGCTATGTGGCCTATAGCCCCTCTACAATATCCCCGAGTTTGGCGTAATTACCTTAAGTAGTTTCTTTTCGGCGATTTTGAAGGGGAACCTTAGGAAGAAACAATTTGGGGCTACACGCCCAACGACGACCATCTTCCAATAGGTTGAACAATACTCCAACCACATTTGGAATAAAAACAATAATTTTCATATGTTTTACCGTTCCCGAGATATGGCCCAAAAACCTTATGACTTCCCCTTTGGCATCATAGGCCCGAGCAAAATTACTTCACACCAATCACCTACGCTATACGTGTTTTTTTTTTATTAGATTATAAACTATAATTTGCAGGACTACTGACTTTATTTGTTTACCATACAAAATGGAGGACACACACTAGGGAAGTAGTGAAGTCAGATATTTCATCTTCAACAACTTCCTTCTTCTATATCTCTTTTACGTAGAGCTCCAGTCGATGGCTTAAGGATCAGGTCGAAACGTCAGCTAGATCTTTCTGCCAAATAAAACAGAGGAATTGTTCACATAAGTAATTTATTGTATATAGCTTCTTCGCGCAATAGCGATATTTAAATATGGAGAGCATTCCCAATAAGTGACCAGTGTAGGGCAGACAGGTGACATCTCGTGATCCGCCTATGTATTTTGCACCACACGAGAACAGAAACATAAGCACACCAAGTAAACAACGAGCACATGTACAGTGAATAAAAGACAAAGGCGATAGTCACTCCACGCAACTGACGATGCATCAAGCTTGGAACAATTGATTTCTGTATAGCGTATAGGTTTCAGGAACTTGGAACAATTGACTACTTTATTGCGTGTAAGTTTCAAGAGGGAATCGTGGAGGGGTACGTATTGGAAATGCTGTGCAAACGGGAGGTTTAGAGCTATTAAAAGGTTTAGGCCAGGTTTCATTTTAGCGCTCAACCGTGAATATATCCCAGGTGCTTGTCGATGGGGGTAGAATGTGTATTATAGCAACGTGAAAGGAGAGATCAAAGTGGGTGGTGTGTGACTGGGTGTGTAAGGAGACAGGAGCATCAGGTTTATATGTTGATGGTGCAAAAGTGGTGATGGTTACTAATACGAATGCCAGTTTCTCCTACATAGAAGGCATAACAAAATTTCCAGTTTAGGATGTATACTCTGTTAGAGATATTGCAAGTATTCTTAGGATCCATGGTGTGGTGCCTACTAGCTGTATCGACAGTGATCATGGGAGAAGTAATGAAGACAGAGAACATTATACATCTGGGTCTCTTGCATGTGTCGGCTCCTGTTGGGGCCGGTAGGAGGAGGGTGATTCGTACGGTCCAAGGTGTGTCTAAGATTAGGGGTGCTGAAAAACTAATCTAGGTTTGGTGGAAATACTGATCATTTGTCTGGGTCGGATTGGAAAATATGAAAGTAAGAATGTAAGTTTTGATTGATCTTGGTTACCTTAGGATGGAACTGGGTAATTAGAGCCAGTGGGATCGGATTAGTGTTGACGATGGGATTGGATATCCAAAGATACATGTCGAATCTGTTTGGTTACAAGATTAGATGGTAGCGTTAGCTAGAGGATGTGTTGGCTAGAGCCTCCTGGAGGTGTTGGTTGTAAGTTTCAGTAGCAATGGTGGCAGAATTCAGGCGTTGTCCGCTGAGGGCGAGTGAGAAAGGAATTGCTTTCTTGGTGTGGTATGGATGAGAACTTGAGTGTATGGTTGGTTCGTTTTATGAGAATGGAAGTAGTGAGGCTGTTGTTTAGATTCACTTTCATTAGTCTCGCCATACTTACCCTGAAGATGAGAACGATGATCTCTCGAAACGTCGAACAGTGTAAGTCATGGCCAAAAGTTTACATCGTGTCGTAAAATTTCACCTCGCAATAAATTTGGAATGCATTGACCGATTTGAGTAGTGACTTGTAACCGTCAATGGAATGTGATTTTTCTGTAAGTTACAAAAACTGTACTCGAGTCAGTCTATACATTCAAAATTTATTTGGAAAAGAAATGTCACGACTGGGTACAAACTTTTGACAGTAATTGCACATTTCACCTGATTGAGATGTCATGAAAGTTATGTTTCACGAAACAAACGAAGCTTCAATTCCAACATTCGATTTGGACTATATTTAATAAATATAGGAAAATTTCTTTTTTTAGTCAAGCATATATTCCAAATATTTCTGAGATCTACCAAAGGAAAAAAAAATCTATCAGGAACTGAGACTCGTTCCATACAACTAATTTATTGCTTCACCATATTATTTAACAAATTGAATATATGACCATGTTACAAATTAAAACGTTACAGAAATACAATTGCAGGGTTTAATCCAAAACAAGTTCCAAGAAATAAAAGTGTGATACAACAGTACCCTTAAATTCTCTTCTACTAGGTCTCGGTTCGTGTCTTCAAATTGTTAATAAGACCAGAAATGTAGTAATGAAATGTTTTCTTCTTATATAAGGCAAATAGGAACAAAACAGTTTTCTTGGTCTCCTGAAAATTTTTCTTTCTTTTTCTTTTTTTTTTTTTAGAGGATTGGGTCTGTTTTTGTTTTATAATAAACATTTCAATTACGTCATGGAATTATGACGTAACGCATTCTTAGATGCCTTTTGTAATTTTGAACTTGTATTACCCGTAAGAGCAAGTTCATTTCGTTTATTTAAACACAAACTTTCTACAATAAGATTGCTATTTCTATTTGTCAAATATGTTGCTATAAAATTTCTTGATGTGTCATGGATGGGAACTTGAGTATATGGTTGGTAAAATTTATGTGGACGGAAGTAGTGAGGCTGTTGCTTACATTTACTTGCGATGGTATCGTCATACTTACAGGGAAGATGATAATAATATCTCTCGAAATGTCGGACATTGTACAGTCAATTCCAAAAGTATGTCCGTTTCATATGAACCCACTCAAACACCTTCGATTTCATTATTTGTACAGAATCATTGCTTGTTTGTTTTTTTTTTGAGTCCCTTGATAGAAAGCTTATATTGTTACTTTGTCCGTCTGCAATTGTCAACTCGAGAACTACTATGGCTACAAAGGCTATTAAGGTGTCGTTGAAAAGGTCTTGCCAAGAGGGCAGTGTTACCAACCATTTATAAAATAATTTTTCACATTTCTTCCATTCAATTTACCTATCTGCACCAAAATTGCCATTATTGGACACAATAGGAAAATACTCTCCCTATTCAAGTCTACAAGACTCCAATTTTCAGTGTAACTAACCATTTTCTTTAAAATTCATTTTTTTCCAAAAATTGGTTGCATTATGTTAGTTGTAGCTGCTGCCCCAGACTTGACATAAACTTGAAAAATACTGTTAGTGTCCAAGCATTCCATTTGTCAGTGTTGGCAATAAATGTCCAAAAATAAGTATCATGAACCACAAAGGGTACAAACGTGGTTCTGGAGTCATAGAAAATATCTTGGCCGGATAAGCTCAGCCACCGAAACAATCTTGAGCAGGTGCTGTAGTTGTGAGCGCTGCCAACTGCTTTTAGAATTTAATATTAAATTTATTTCCATGCCGTTAGTTCTATCCGCACCAAATTTTGCATAAACATAATTCAACACAATAGAAAAATACTATGAGTTTTCCCGTCTTTACGTACTCCAGTTGTCAGTGTTGCCAACCTATTTATAAAAATGAATGTGTGTCTGCCATGCTATAAAGGGGCAGGAACATTCACATCTGTTAGTAAATTCAAAGAGTTAACTTGTTTCATTCTTGTAAATTTCCAGCAAATTAGAATAAAAATGGGTGAGCTCTGATCCTTAGAATGCACAAGGTCATACATAAAATACGAATAAAAAAAATGATAACAAAATTGTAGGAAAACTATGGAAAATGTTAGGAGGGACAGATATTTCAATGATCCATTGTTCAATTTGTGATATACAAAATAAAATTTCAACTCAAAAGAATTGTTGCGAAGAATCATTATTGATCTATTATAATTGAAATTTAGGGAATGTGGTGAATAAGTTTTGTTTCTGATTGTGCTTTATGAAATTAAGAAAGGGAACAAAATTGATGTCATATAAATTACAGCATGGCGGAACGCGGTGAAGCTTAAAATATCAAAGTTTTTTTACTAAATACAACCGTACGTATTCAGCCTTCCGCATGTTTTAAAGACTGTTGACCAGAGAAGTTTGACTTGTCTTTCTGGACAGAGGAACGGACAAAAATTTAACAATTGAAGGAAGAAAACTGTCTATCAACATAATTTTTGATGAATAACTACGAAAGTACAGGAATGGTTTACCCTACGCACCCCTTTTTTTTTTCGCAAAATGTTAAAGACCTTCCGATTCTTGCGAAAGAACTTCGCATTATTTTCGCAAAAATGCTAAAGGCTTTGACTATACCGGTTCTGCATGAAATATGTTGTTTTCTTCGATCCTTCAGAGTATAAGGAGATAACAATGGTGGACTTGCCCAACACAATAAATTGTAAGAGAAAAGGGAATATACCGGTATGTTCTTGTATCAAACAGACTCTTCTTAACTTTCATTTTCAACAGTGGCCATGCACTTGCTGCGAAAACTTTCTTTCAAGAATTTCCGACTTGGTTCAAGTCTGACAAAAAGTGACTGACGCTTACCGTATGTTTAAAGTGCAATGAAAGATATATATATTTAAGGGATATATATCTCGTAGGGATTTTGTAATTACTTTTTTTCACATGTCGCCTTCACAAGGGTATTCATAATATTTAATAATTTTATCCTCCTACGACAATTTCTAACATCTTTTTAGTAAAGAATGTGAAACACGGGATCTTCAATAGCTTTTCACGCATGTAATAATAATAACAATAATAATTAGCACATATTATTATACTTTAAATGTTAGATACATAATAATAATAATAATAATAATAACCACTTGCGTTACAGGCCAAAAAGTCCTGAGCCTACCCCAACGTCATCTGTCTGCGATTGGTGGAACTACGTCCACCTGAGTAACGGCCGTGTGGTCAGCACTGCGCGCACCTTGATCACGAACAGGCATATTAGGGGTTTCCTCACGTCTTTATTCATGTGACTCCCCAGATTTCCTCACGACGCTGGGTGGACGCCGAAAGGCGGGGTGCTCCAGCCGGGATTTGAACCCTGAACCACGCGGACATGAGTCCAACGCTCTAACCACTAGACTGTGGAACCCCAAATGTTAGATACAGTTATCTTAAATTTGGCTAAAGAAAATTTTAAAAATGCTTAAATTTCTGAACAGGTTTACGCAAAATTGCTAACATTTTTCAAGTATCAGGTTAGCGTTTGTCTAGAAGACAACAGATTACCTGGAAAGAAACATACGTGTACAAAAGAAAAGAAGCAGACAGCTTCTCAGCGACTACAGAACAATTACACTTAGGTCAACGGTGTAGTGTACACTACACAACTCAGCATGTTAACTTAATTTTAAAAAAACAAACATTCCTCTTTTTTAGCCGAATGACTGGCTATTTTTATACATTGAATTGAACCATCTGTGTGTGCTGCTTCATTGTGATTCTCAGAAATGGTAAACTGAACATTTGAGAAAAAAAAACTGAACATTTGAGATATATAAAATGAGATCCGGGATTGTTACAAGGATGTAGAAACTTAGACCTGATAATAGATAGACTTAGCACGCTTCCCCGTTTCTTGCTGCACTAAAACTAGTGGGTTTTTTTTCAGAGCACGTCATTTTGAGTTCATCCGCTAGGTAGTTCTGGTATAGACGTCATATTTTATTGTGAGGTCTATGCCAGAGCTACAGTACCTAGCGGTTAAATTCAAAATCACGTGCTCTGAACAAACCCCACTAGTTTTAGTGCAGCAAGAAATGGGGAAGCGTGCTAAGTCTATCTACAATGTATTATGAGATCTATGGTAGAAATTGCATCATTCGCACTAATTTTGCACCATGAATTAGTACAAAGCTAATTTCTTTCCTTACCATGGACTCTTGTATATGTTCTGAATATTTCAGTTGTATTTGTAACTTCTCGTGAGTTGTGTAGTATGAGAACTGGGTTCTACTACACATAAAGCACTAGAAATAATTAGCCTTGTACTACATTTTGGTGCAAAGTTAACGTGAATGAGGTATAGATGATAAGGACTAGACTGAAGAAACGTAGGAAAACTGCAATTAAAACAGTAAAAAATACAGATAAAAAAAGAACAAGAATGGAAATCTACAAGAATAAAAATGGAAAAAAGGAAAGAGGTTATTATCGGTCCAGACTTAAGAGTATACTGTTGCTCTTATGGGCAATAGCTGCAGTTTTACTTATCGTACTTCCCCCTGACTCACATGAAATTTCTTTACTGTTATCCCTCTTTAAAGATCCCCGTAGAGGTTATATATTTAACACTGTAACGAAAATTAATTCCCTAATACATTTCTTCATTTACACACATTTACTTATCTTATATAACGATAGTTTCATTTAAAACACTTTATGGGGGAAGAGGTAAGAATACTAACAGCGACTGGAGCGTTGCCGCTCGGCTATGGCAACCTCAAGTAAGAAAACGGCTGCAGCGAGCTCAGTTTCGTTTCTTTTTATATAACTGTCAAATCGGCATCGCTGTTGCCATAAGAGCAACAGTATACTCTTAAGTCTGGACGGATAATAGAATGGAAATGAATCGGTGTAAATAGTCAACGTAAAAAATGCTTGAGTTATTTAAATGAAACGTATTTACTATACGATAAATAAAAATGACATTATAACAACAAGTTTGACAGAAATAAATACATATATTGTAGAAAGTTTCTCTTATAATTAACTTTAAATTTAAGTACGTGATGTGTGCAAATATTTGGTAGCCATTTTGTTTATGTTTGCTGAACTACCAGCTCAACTTATTTTAAAAAATTATTAGACAATTGAAACGAAAACGTATTTTGATTTTAAAAAAACAACTTATTTTTCATAAAGTATATCTCTGTAACTTACATGTGCCTTAAAGATATAGAAAAGTACCTACCAGCAACCACATACATAATATATTTACAGGAGTATCATTTTTTGATCAAAGCGATCCATTATAAATCACATGTAAAATAAGTTTAAAACTATAAAACCACTATTACTAAATGTAAGTGCAGATTCCACAAATACCCGGTTAAGGTGCAGATTTGCTGAAAATTCTGAAATCTAAGTAAGGGGGACGTTTAAAAATTTTTGCCTTTTCTGCACAACTCAATTTGACGCCATTTATTTTCCAAAACTTGTTGAGCTTAAATTTCCCGTAAGATATACAGATAGCTCAAAAATACCTTAATTTGATTCTTTGATTGAAATACGAATGTGAAATGAATACGTAATTATGCAGTGGACATTACTTTGATATGTCAGACAATCTTATTTAAAGCGGGAACAATTTCTCAAGACCAAGTTAACATTTAAGATCTTTTGGTTCAGGCACTTCCCCGGCTTAATACCATCAGGTCTCAGTACCAAGTTGATAACCCGTTCGCAGGCTCTAGTCTTACACATCATCCAGTAGATTTGAATTAAATTTATTTATGGCTATTAGGCATCTTTGGCTCAGGCTCTCTGGTTGAATTATAGACACTGTTCTACAGAAAAAAGTACCTTAATTGTTTGTGTTTTAGAATAAATACAGACTTCTTCGTGACTATATAAATATGTTTTGTTTGTTACGTCTTAAAGACCCAGTCACAGAATTTTGTTTGACACATTTTCAATTTCTTAATTTTCAAAATAAATATAAAAATGTCTGGAACTCCGCGTACTGGAATTAATGAGTAGGTTAAAAATACTTTTAAAGCACCATTTACAAGCGGACAATTAATCTTGGTTCTGTGCTTTAGTCACTGATACAGGTTGAATAGAAGGTTTTGGAAAACCCATTTACTTTCAAAATTCCAAAAGAAACGGTAACTAAAAACACATTACTTGCTACTCTGTGGAATGCGCCATCTAGTGGTCAGCATCTTAATTCTGATAAAATGTTATTAATCGAAGGCATAATTATATATACCGATTTGGAGTAACATTGTACCAGAAATGCTTTGGTGAAGTCACTTTCGTATAAACATGTTCGACCAGTTAGAATATGTTAAAAAGGCTTAAGGATTTTGTTTTTCATTGTTCGGTGAGCGGAAGTGACGTAATTCCTTAAGATATATGACTTAAGATTGTGTGTATGACGTTGTTTCTGACATCCAGATTCCTTAAAGAAAACTCAGTCACGACGGAGTAGCATGAATAGTCTGGAATCGTCTGCTTATCGTTTGCTTTGGCGAGTAACTGTAAAAATGTCGAAATTTGCATTTGTCTACAACGGATCCACAAGAGAATTTATCCGTGTAATTTTGGTTTTATATGCCAGATGTATATATGCCATGACAGATATGTAACACTTCACCCTACCAAAAACAAAAAAGTCCCACGCAATTTGAAACTCGGCGGCAAAAGCTTTCCTCTTGTTTTCCCCGCTTAAGTACGTTCGGCGTTCCTTACTCAGAATTTACAAATACGCATCCAGGAGAGATCCTAATAACCGAACACGGCTTATAAATTTATTACTGTGAAAGATAATGACACGTGACATTGGTATAATGTGATTAAGATCCAAGTACAAAAGCACTGTTTTTATTTTGAAACACGAGAAGAAATGCATAATGAAAGCATATTAATGAGTTGGCAAGGAAATGTTATCTATAAAACTATGAAATCGTGGCTGCCATCTTGAAATGCATGGCTGCCGTCTTTTAACTTGCTCGACATTCATAAATAGAAAAAGAGTCATTAGATATATCGAACTATATATTAAGCAGAAACATATTGAACTTATTTCTGTCTCGTTTCGTTAAGAGATAGTTACAGTGCACTTAGTATGAAGTAAGGGTCAAAACAGTGACTTCAAAGTGCGGTCAAAATACTTGTACCGATTGCAGGCAGCGTTTCCAACTGTTTAGGAACAAAAACTTTTGTTTCCGAACTTTTGTCTCGACCAGTTTACAACGTACTCATCTAACTTACACCGGAATAAGTTAATGTTAAAAATTTTCCTCACTAATGTATTGCTGGTAAAGAGTTGGTCCAAATTGATATACCACATGACCTGCTTCTGATTTTAAGATTTTTGATCAAGACTCAAGATGCTGGCCAACACAGATCGTGCTTTCTATACAGCACTAATTAATATGTATTTAATTTTAATTCTTTAAGAGTTTTGAATGTAACAGTGCGTCTCCTGACCCTCAGTCATCGCTAAATAATTTCATACCTTTAGAATGTGCACTTGAAACGGGTAGTGACTGCTATTTGGAAAGTATTGAGCCTCTGAACTTAAGAATCAGTTTTCATCCTTCATAAATAATTCTATTCTATATTTTGTAAGTGCTCGTAGCCGTAGCTTAGTTGGTAGACGGTTGACTTAGCAACCCGAAGGTCCTGGGAACAATTCCAGTGACCTCTCATCAAGACTGAGGTTTTTCCATAGATTTTTCTTAATCACACCTAGCAAATAACGGAATGGTACCTTCAAACTAAGCTCTGGCCGACTTGCTTTCAACATCTTCTTCCTTGTCCTATCCCAGCTTGAGCCAAAGTTGCCTAAAGTCCTAAATAAATTTTGACTGAAGAATGGCAATATTAGCTAGGAACTGAAATTTAAATTTCTTACTAACTTGTCGTTCGTGGTGAAGCCTCCAACCTTTTAATGTTCAAACACTTTTCGTGGGTTATCACCTACATTTGATAGGTGAATGAAAGTCTAGGATAAAGTTGAGAAATATAGTACAGCAGAAATAAAGTAATATATAAGAAATAAAGGACAAATTAGTTAAAAGGCAAGTTAAAACTTACCTTCAAGTCTTGTAAATTTTGTAGTTGTCCAGACTGATGCTAAGCTTTTCGGTGCCAATCTGTTACCGTCTTCAGGCATTTTAACACAGGGTAATTGAATATGTAATAATTTGTGTTTTTGGTTGTAAATAATGCTGTTGCATGTGTGTATGTACGATGAAATATGTAAGATGTGTGAAATATACAAATACGTTTATATTATAATCACGTATTTTTAGTGTATACCAGTGTCTTAGGTGTTTATATATAAACATATTTGCACATTTCACATATCTTAAATATTTAGTTCTACATACACACGCAAGAAGCATATATTACAACTAGAAACACGTATTATTACATATTCAATTACCCTCTTTAAAATGCCTGAAGACGGTAACAGATTGGTACCGAAAGGCTTAGCATCAGTCTAGACGACTACAACGTTTACAAGACTTGTAGGTAAGTTTTAACTTGCCTTTTAACTAATTTGTCCTTTATTTTTTATATATTACTTTATTTCAGCTGTACTCGTATATATTTTAAATTTATCCCAGACGTTCACTCCTCTAGGAAATCTAGGTGGTTAAAATATACGAAGCGTTGAGGCTTTAGTGTTTGATTATTAAAAGATTGGAGGCTCAACCACCAACGTGAGGTAGTTACTAAATTTAAATTTCGATCTCCTACTCATAATGCCATTCTTTAATCAGAATTTACTTGTTTTAGGCAACTTTGGCTCAGACTGGGGTAATGGTATGTAAGATGTTGGAAAGAAGTCAACTAAGGCGTAGTTTGAAGGTACCATCCCGGTATTTGCTCATTGTTACTGAGAAAGAGCTCGAGGAAAACCTCAGTGAGGATGAATGACCAATGAAATTGTTTCCAGGACCTTCCGATTGCTAAACCGACGCTCTACCAATTAAGCTACGGCTACTGGGTCCATTACAAATTAAATAACATTGGTGATTCATGCAGCTGAGACCATGTTAGAGTTACTAGTATGGGGTCAATAGATTGAATTTCGTTTTTTCGCTCATTGTGTCAACAGTTTGTAGATGTAAAAAAAATTGAAACAAAGCAAATAATCTAGGTCACATGAAAGTTTTGAGATTACACAGTTTTCTGCAATCAGTGAATTACTTCAGGTTTTAATAAATAATAATAACTTAGGTGCGCTTGTGCAGGGTTTTAATAATGTATACGCTCGAAATTTACCATGATGTTTTTTAACTACTTCGATTTTTTTATTCAAAATATTCCTCCAAAGCATATTTTTTTTAATTGAAGAGAAAAGAGTAAAGTACTGGCAACATTGCGAAGAGATGATATCTAATACGCTGATTAATGTTTGGTGAATTATTCATTATTTAACATCCGATAGTGGCTTACGTGTTATTACTTCTTTTTTTTCTTAACAGCGCATAGATCTCTGAACTTATAAACGCTAGTATAAACATGACCCTTTTCTTGTCCAATATCCCGTGTATGTCGCAACATTTAAAAACGGTCAAAATAATTGTTAATATTCTCCCGTTTGGGTATGTAGTAACCAAACTGAAAAAATGTCATGATCTGTATATTCTTTCAATCGAGTTCCAGATAAGTTTTTTTTTTAATCTTTGGCCTTGAAGTTGATAAAGAAGAAAATAATACTGGTTTTATGCTTACGTAGGATAAAAGGATCCTTAACCAAGCCGAGTCCTAATACCAAAAATTAGGATGGTTACGTTAAGTACTAATTAGTTTAGGTTTACTCCCAATTTTACTGATGATTCGCATAAACACTGCTTACTTTGGTATCATATATAGTTACATAAATGATCTTCTTGTTCCTCATACACATTTAGACAAATATATACATATTGCAGAACTAACCTTACGTACGTTTTTTTTTAATGTGATATTAAAGTAATCTAAAATACCTTGTATTCATAAATCTTCCATAAATTATATCATGAATTCTACTTTGCTATATCCTCCGCTGTTAAAACAATGTATATCAAGTAAATATTTGCCATTACAAAACTCGAGAATCTACCTAACCATACATTACGTCGGAGACAATGCTAACGTTCTTCTGCCTATTGGTTTAGTAGGCTTGAACCTAATTTAATTTTACCAGCTAATCGTGAAGAGACACTTATTGATTGAATGACACAGAATGTGATTATTGACTGCTCGTCTACCAATTGGCAGATCTGGGTTCATGACACAGGATGGGATTATAGACTG
>JAGDQP010012894.1:0-31291 GCA_022664845.1 Lepisma saccharinum
AAATTTGAGGCGGATAATATCATAGCGTTATTTCCTGCTTGGCAAAAAGAGACGATCATCCTATATTTTGCCTTACAGATCTTTTATTGCGTGTGTCACACACAGTCTAATAAACACATACACAAGAGAGAGAGAGGGGGGGAGGGAGAAGTAATCTCTTTTCATCCTTTCTCGCTATGAATTGATTCTCGCCCCAGTCAGCATACAGTTAGGTGCAAAATGACCCGATTAAATTCGTTCGTGACAAAGTGGAATCTGATCTCTGTCTGTAATTTGATTCTCACTATTGATTCCTTTGAGTCATGAACTTTTAGCCGTCGAGATAAATAGAAGAGCGGATAAAAAGCGAAGGCTTTTGTTTCGGAACATATTCTTTCTCTGACCCTCTCTCACGATGCACGTAAACACAAAACTAGATAGGTGATTGCACCGTAATGCATTTTTACTTCTTTTTTTTTTTGTTATGGTAACACTCAATTAATGAACTAATAGTGTTATAACTAGACCTCGGATTTTTAGCTAAAAATCTATTTTTGCCCTTTGTATCTAGTTGAAAATGAAGTTATATATTTACGTTTCATGAGAAACTATACCATAATCCAAAAATTTTATAATGCCTAAAAATACCTATTTCAACACTACTACCTATTTCTACTAATTTTATACAAAACTTACTTTTGCGCCATTTCCGCGTCGAATGTAATTAGCGAAATCCTAAAAACAACACAACAGTGCAGTGAGTCATAATAGTCATCTCCCGCCTGTTTAGCCTATAGTTGTACGCTACGGTTCAGTGAGAGGTGGAATGAAGATTCTAATGTCACGAGCGGGAGGGAAGCACATGATTTCATTTAGTATAATTTTAGATAAACTTATATGCATTTTACGTAAATTTCACACCCAGACGAACTTCGACGTAAGCTCTGCACACATACCCCACCCCCGCGTGGAAATAAGTAGATATATATATTAATAATGTCTTTAAAAACTGCATACGTATATTTACATCTATCGTGTGTTGTGGATTTTGAATTTGAATTTTTATATATGGCACTTAAGCATCTCATATTCAGTCCGGAATAGGGTGGTGAAAAAAGTGTTGGAAGGTAGTCGACCTGGGCCTAGTTACTAGGTACCATCAAGGCGTTGTCTAGTGTGACTGAGGAAAAGCAATTGAAAAAGCTGTCAGGATCGGCGGCCGTTGGGATCGTTTCCATTACCTTCCGAATGATAAGCCAACGCTCGGTCAATTGAGCACACTTCTATCCACTTACTTTTCTTCATATTTATGTCCTTATAGTCTTCAGATGATGTGTCCCATATTTCTTTCTTTTTTTTTATTTCGTCTATGAATCTTTCAGTATCTAGATCAGGGTGAGGTTTCTAAACGTGGGGGTCGCGGGTTATCTGCAAGGGGGTCACGAGGGAGGGCGAACAAAAATAACTAGGGTTTTGAAACTATAAGCAATAAGTTTCAATGAAAATATTTTATTTTACTTGTTTTTGTAATTAATAAAAATAATGCAGTTTGTTGAATAGTTTTTCTATAATATAATTAGGATATTTATTAACAAATACAGGAAATCAACTGTCGTGTTTTCAAATGAAAAGGAAATATTACACATAATAAAAGAAAAGACAAAAAGAATTAAAACGTCACAAAAGATTGTACAAATTTACTAATAGCGCGAAATCTGGACCTATTTTGATTTAATCAATTTCAAAAATGTCCGGTTCAATTCGTGATACACATTATAAAGTCATGTTGAGTTGTACCTCAAAAGTTAGGTACCCATGCTTGTCCTAAATTCCACGTTTTTAATATACAGTGCCGTCAGGGTGGCCGGGTGGCCAATGTTCTCGTTGGTTGCACATCACCCTAAGTTTTTTTTCAAGTTTTCAACATATATTACCTTCTGTCTCTGAGAACTATTCTCCCTTTTGAAAATGATCTCTCAATGTCCACAGAAGAAAGAGGAGCATACATAAAAGGAAGTATTACTGACATGTTCATATCAACGACCATTTCATTTTTACCTTTAAGTACTCTGCATATGTTTTTAATTTATTCTAGATCCTCATTTGCACCCATTATTGGTTTACATATGTTCTGACACTTTCAACAGTTTGTTTATTATTTCTCACACAATATCCATCGTTGTCACCAGTTTCTCGTCTTTCTTCTCAAGTTTTATTAATGCTTCTGACAACGTAGCGTAGTATGCGTGAGCTGCCAGGTCATCAGCCAGTAACAGGTCTTAATCCCATGAATTGTACCAGAGATTCGGAAAATACTGAAGCAGTGAAGGGTAGCAGTAAACGGAAGTAAATGGGCAACACAAGAAGTCAGCGTAAGAAGTTAAAGAATCACCTCCTAGTCACAATTTTCTCCTCCTGAATTCACGGCTAGGAAGGAGACAGCTTAAGACGATAAAGGCAACGTTGTTATAATTTGTGTTTGTTTAATCCCATTTTTTTTAATTGCTAAAAGGCAGTAAAAGGTATTATGTTCAGAAATAGGCAACAGAAGGTAAAATAGGGAAAAAAGGCAAAATGCAAAGTCTCTTTAAAATCTCCCACGATGAGTAAAAAAGGTTACCTATTATTTATATTCTGATAATTCGCAAAGGAAACGAAAAGGCATTTTGCCTAAATTTCGTACTCTATGTAATGTGTCTTGTGTGCTTTGTGTTTTGTAATGTAATTGGAATGTTTAGATATTTTTTTTAAACTTTATAAAAGTATATATAGAAACTTTTAGGGTTTTGTATTGTGATTGGATTTGTTAATTTTTAGATTTTTTCTTCTTAAAAACTTTATAAAGGTATTTAGGAAATCTTTGAGTTTGTAATTGTTAAAATTGTAAATCTATCCCGAAACTGCAGTGTGCCATTTGTGATGTTAGGAAAAGTAGAATCCAAAAACGGCTTAAGCTAGGATTCCCCTTAAAGCTGCATAAAAGCTGTGAACGAAATATAATATTGTTAATAATAAAATTGTAAAATAGTTTGTATTTACCTTCTTGTTCAGTGTAATTAACATATTTTCAACAAGTAGCCTACAGTAATTTAATTAAAATTGTTCATTGTATTTAATGAAATTATTTTATTGTTATAATATTATTGAAACGTATTTTTGTAAATAACCACATTATTAGAGTTAAATAATTATTATTTTGTTATTATTATTAATGGCAAGAAGACGGAGGAGAGTCATTTGTAATCATGTGAGGATAGGAAGGGAAAAAGGGCGGAAGTGGTGAGGGTGGAGGGGCGGGGGCGCTGGAAGTCATGGGCCTAGGGCGCCCAGACGTATACATCCAACCCGGACTCTTTTAGTGAATTTCTCTACGAGTTTATCGCTTGTTCATCAAACTTTAGTTCCACGGGTTCTATCTTGTTTAAATCTTTACTTAAAATCAAAGTAGGCCTACACTTTAAGTGCACAACATGTCTCGAGAAAAGTTCACAATATGTTCCAGTTTTAACACGTTTTTAGTGCATAATATATATGCTTTTCGTGAAATTAATATAAACTACGTCACCCTTTTAGTGAACAACGCGTAACCTTCTGGTGTGCTGATACCCAATTCATGCACAAAATGTTCACTTATTAGTGACAAATGTACTTAAAGTGATCTGGAAACGAACTCTAGATAATGTGAACAACGGTAAATATGAACTTAACCAACTAACTAAATCTATGGCATATGGAACTCGCAAGTTCATCCCCGCAGTAACAAACGTTCGTCATTAAATTCTATCCTGGGCAATTTAAAGCCAGTTTTCATCACAAACACCTATTTACCGAAGATCTCTTCTAATATTCTCCTCCCAACGACGTCTCAGTCTTCTCAATGGTCTCCTTCCATCCGACCTTCCAACCAGGATAGAATATAATCTTTTTTTCCCCATCCGAGCTACATGGCCTGCCCACCTTAGTCGTCTCGATTTCATTATTTTTACATCTGGTGAATCGTACAGTCCGTGGAGTTCTTCATTATGCAGTCTCCTCCATTCTCCAGTTATCTCGTCCCATTTCGGCCAATATATCTTTCTCAAAACCTTATTTTCAAACACACGTAATTTATGTTCATCTGCTAGGGTCGTACTCCAACTTTCGCAACCGTAAAGTAATACCGGCAGAATAACCGTTCTGTATATTTTCAATTTCAATTTCCTTGATATTAATCGCGATGTTTGAAGTTTTTAGACTGAATAGAAACATGCGTTCCCTGATACTAAGCATTTTTTTAATTTCTTCCGTGACCTCATTTTTGCTTGTTAGGTATACTCCCAAGTATTTAAATTTGTTTACTGTCTCTATGACCTCATCACTAATTCTTATGTTTTTATTTCCTTCATTCACTGTGTTTCGGTTTATCATGTATTTTGTTTTATCTATATAGGTATATACCTGTAGACCTATCTCATCGCACGCTTCTACTAAGACATCGGTGTTGCTTTGTAGTGCAACTTAATGAACTTAATATGAACTTAATGTGTGCAAAATATTCACTTTGGGTAAGAACCCAATAAAAGTACATTTTAAACACATAGAAAGCTTTTTTTTTAGTAGGTTCACATAAAGTTCACATGCGTTCATGTAAAGTTCATTTTTGATGAAGTTTTTGTGTCAGGAGAGTTTCAGTGTTGTACGTACAAGGCTGCTTGGTTTAGATAATGTTTTAAGTTTCTCAGTGTCCTCTATGCGATTAGCGATGGGTCTTGTGGCATCCCCACCCACCAATTATCTCTTTCATGTTCTCTCTTGATTTCTTCCCAGAACTTCTGAATTAGTTTATTCTTGTAGTTTGAGTAGTATTCTACTGGGAAAATAGCTCTGTTTTCACGTTTTCTTCTTTTTTCAGGCCCGCAACTATGGTTTCTGTCACCCGGGGCAATCACGCAATTCGGTAAGACAAAACTGCATCTCCACCCAACCTTCACTTGCAAAGTTTGTACCTATTTAGTGCTACAAATAACAATTCAATCCCCCCCAGGATCTGGCAGGAAAGGGGGATTCTCTTTGTAGAATATATTTCTACCAAGTACATAATGTCTGCGGTCGGACAAAGGAATGAGATAATATATTTTTAATGTATGACACATTATATTCTATATTAAATTCATAATTTATTATTCACTTGAAATTGTGGAATTTTATATAACTCTCTCTCTCATATATATGTCAGTCACTTTCTTACAGGTTTATAGTGTATATATACCTATAAAGTAACTGACTGACTGACCACGGAAATTCTAATTTCTAACCTACTTCTAGAAGTCCTAGAGACTTGAGGTTTTTTATTCGCTTCCTCATGGTCGACTTTGAATTTTTGAACCATTTTGGCTCCCCCTCCAACCACGCGCCCGGGGCACGTGCTCCCCCTGCCCCCCTTAGTTGCAGCCCTGCCTTTTTTTACCTTTTCGCTGTGTTCTCAAGCGATAAATTCCCTTGGCAGTTCTTTTAATCCCTCCTTAGTTCCTGTTTATTGCCTATGATTCCTTCAGACGTAATCCCTGACTTTCAAACAATTAGGGCAGTTGGATGTGCCAGATCTGCGTATAAAAATCCATACCTTGTAGTAGGTTTGTCCACGCAAGGCTGCAGATCACCCCCGCCATCTTGGTATGCACTTTCCATTGATTAACATGGGAATTGTTTTACTCGTCTTATACTTTTCAGGAGTATAGTTTTAACTTCTGTTTTCGCCCAGTTTATCGTCATGTTCTCTTTTACTCATGCTACTTTATAGAAATGCAATAATTTATCCAGGAACAGTATAATTTCCGGTTAACATATTGTGATTTATATAGCAAACTATTAATAATACATTATACTTATATATTTGGAGAAACTTCACAAACCAAAACTATACAAGAGTCAAAATAACCACGAAGACAAAATTTGTGAAAGCAGAACTTAAATATTCTACTTCCGAGATGCATAAAATGAGTAAAACAATTCCTGTATAAATCAATGGAAGTTGCGTACCAAGATGGCGGGGGTGATCTACAGCGTTAACTTCGCATCTACGCATGTTTTGAAAGTCTTCAAAGAAACGTTTTTCTTGTCCACACAGGTATCCAGCGCGCTATTTATCATTGTCGCTTTTGTAACACTGTGTGTACAATAGATGTCTCTATCCTATAAGATTCCCAAAAAGGTTGCCGAGCAAGTTCATTCCCTACATAATTGATAATAGAATATCAGAAATATACATTAAATAAAAAGTGTAAATACCGTGAAAACATTGTTTACATGCGTACATGTTAAAGTTATAGAATTCGTTACTTCAATCACATCTGTCGATTATCATTAGGTACTTAATTTTCTTTTTAGATGAAACTCGAACAAAAGAATAATGAATTGAACTACTAGAAAATTATTCGCAAAAGGCTACCCTATTTATGTTGTACAGCGCAGCACCAACAGTTTTAGTAACGACAAATTAGTGCGTAACATTGCAATTAGTTGTTCCACATGGATTCTGTATTGAATAACATACCTTAGTCTACGGTCTCTACTAAACAGGAATAGCTCCCTATGTTAGGCACATATATCTTTATTCCCAAGCATTCACTAATCGCTCTGGTATCCAGAGCATTATTTGTGGGATGGGAAAGGGGGAAATTTCCCTGATACCTCATTAACCTGTTTCTCTATAGGAAGGGAAAATCATTCTCACAAAATATTTAGGAAACAATTATTTTGTACGCACCATTGACCTCTATCTAAAGGCGATTCTGGATTGATCAGAGCCATTAAAAATTTACTGAACACATGAAGCCAGGAAGCGGAGGGAACATTTACCGTCGATTGTCCCCTTCCAGTCTAAACCCATATGGACCAAATTTTCTGTTCTCAGTTTATACGCTTGTTATTGCTGTACGGCCTGTTTTCCCTTTATATCTTCATCCTTCCAAAACTGTAAATATTATTTACAGCGTGCACTATTATATGCACAGTCCGGTATGTGCATAACTCAAACATAAATAAAAGATGGTCCACATAGCGGTAACAAGCGTTAAAATCTGAGTTAAACTGAAAATTTGGACCATATTGGTTTTAGGCTGGAAGTGGACGATCAAGGATAAATGTTTGGTGTCTATCTTTGGTATCACTCCAGTATTGTTAATTAGAGCCCAATCGGCTAGCAAAGTTTTCTTTTCTTTTTGCGAACACTGGTAAGGTATAACTGATTTTCTCGATGCACTGACTGCATTAATCCTGTCCAGTGAGCTCAATATTCCTACTTCATAATGCTGGAGTGATAGATATAAGTCTGAAATTAGACACCAGAGAGAAGAGTTAAACTCACTCCCAGTCTAATCCACATGAACCAAATGTTCAGTTCTAGCTCAGTTTTTTGCTTATCATCCCGTGTGATCAGTTTTTAATTTATGTATAAAAATGCGGGAGAGCACCAGGATAAAAATGCGGTGTCTACAATATTTCATTTAAAAAAAGAGTCTGGGGGCGACCACGGGGAGCTAAACTAGATTGTAGAGGCTTCATGCAGCTTCTTGTAGCCCTGTGTAGAATTGCTTTACGTTTGAGGTAACTCAGTGATTTCTGTCCAGTACTCCAATAGGTGCAGATATTCTTGGTTATTATTTTCCTCTACGTCTTTCGGTGACAAGAAACACACATACTAATAGTAATAGCAATAGACAACAAACTCTTAATACACAATGCTTTATATCTCATAGAAAAATACCTACAATAATCCGCATAAATACACTGTAGAAAATTAATTGCATCGAATCAACGTATATTTTGAATACATTCAATTACTTTCATTTTACTAGAATAAATCTCATACATCATAAATATCGATGTTTTTATTCTTATATTTCGTATCACAACAATTACACATACTGCAGAGTCAGTTCCTTTTACTTACTAGCACCAATGTGTACAAGTCTTAAATATAATCTTAATACCATTTCCGGCATTTTTATTCTGTGACCACAGTATACAAATTTTTCAGTCTGTTATTTTCTTCTTTAAGTATGAACTATGCAAAGTTCAACGTACCTTCTTGAGTCAACAAACTATCAACAACGAACTTTACAACAAGGTTGCTAAGGAACAGTTCAACAAAATTGTTCCTATGTTACTATTCAGGCTAATTACCAAATTTGAATTGAATTATAGACTTCAGGCTCGGGGCGGGTTGGCCAGGCACCAGTTTGTAGATACTTTGACTTTCCTAAACGCATCTGTCTGATGCAACTGAGAGAAAACACTAGGAAAGCCTCAGTCAGGATGGGTGGCCGCTGGGATCGATCCCAGGAACGCTCAACCAACTAATTTACGCTCGTTCGGTACTAATTATCTAAGTTTTCTTCTCTTTTAGGCTTTCGATAGCTGTATCTACCTTCAAAGTAAAGCCAATTCATAAAAGTCCGATTCAGTCGCGCCCCCTAGTGGAATGTGGTACACAGTTTGAAAACCACTGGACTATACCTTTAATGTAATGCGGCACGGGTTAACAGCTTGATGAACCACAAAAGGGAAGAGAGAAAGAAGTAACACACTACAAGAGAGAGCAGAAATAGTACCGCAAACGAATTCACAAAGAAGTCTGTTTAAGCCGAAAACACTCACTCAATGAAGGTTTTTAATTATTCAACGGGGAAGATGAGTAACACAGAGAAAATTCCGCCTGATTTTGTGCAATGTAACAAAGAAACAGTAACTACAATGACACATATTGTTTAGAGAAACATTTCCGGAGAAGGCAGGGGGGTGTAAATCTCTGGGGAATACTTTCGATCTCTCTGGAAAATATTTTTATTGTGCCTTGAGAACGTTTCGGTGGAATATTTCTCGTGCCATGAGTGAGGGTAATACCCCTCAGGTATCACTTTCTTTAATTAAAGAAACACAGCGTAAAAGTTACGTTTTAAAAGAATAGAAGAAAGTTTTCTTTTACTCACTGTTTCAGGGAAGATGATTGAAAAACAATCTGTTTAAAACAAAATGGAATTTATGACCAGTACAATAGCTTAGTGGTAGCGTGTCTTAGCTTCATAATTGCCAGATTGGTGTTCGACACCACTTTCAACTTGTTTCAACAATCAAAGTAACACCAAACCTAAAACAAGAAATTGGCGACACTTCCTTCACCTCCCTCTCCTCCCCCTCCTTCTTGTTGCTGTTGTTCTTTTGACTACATTTATTGCCATCTTAATCCTGTTAAAAATCGAGCCTTTATTTCTTTGATTACGCAAGCTAGGGAGCAAAGCACTTGCCAGATCGAAAGTCTTTTGTTGGGATGGACTATTGTAATAAGGAGGTTACATACAGGGGTGTGTAGTGAAGCCAGGGTGTGCCCTTGTACTTTCTTAGACTTAAGGTGCTATTACAGTATCAAGCTTGCTGATCAGCTTGCTCAACAGTTTGCTCTATGAGCTTTCTGTCCAGGGATGAATTCAGGGGGTAGCCCGGGAGGAATTCCCCCCCCCCCCGAAAAATTCTCAAAATTCAATCACAAAATGAAGAAATTACTTCCCCCAATTACCTGCTTTTCTTTCCGTGCATGTGCAGAATATATGTGACGCAGGCACAGTCTATATAAATATTTAAGCACTGTAACATGTAGGACAGAATACGTGTGATGTTCCATACGCCACTTGAGTAAAATTTTGCAAAGAGAAACCTTGAAATTATTGACATAGTCTGTTCTTGTTCCTGGAACTATGAGTCATCTAGAGGCCATGTAACAGAAACAGTAATATGCAACAGAAAATGTAAATGTTACGTACTGCTTTAATAAGTGTAAGAAACGTATGTGAGGATGAACCAGAAGAAAGTACATTCTGAAGTGCAAAACGACTTGTTGATTCCGTTGTGCAGCAAATGAAAGATATGTTTAATGACAACACTTCTCAATTAATAACATTGTCGGCATACTTTGAATCATTTCAATCATTTTGTGATTTAACTCAAGACAATACAAAAGTTCTTTGTAGGTATTTTGATCCAGATGGTGATACTGTTTGGGCAGATATACAATCTTTCTAGTATCTAATAAGAAATAATAACAAAAATAAATAGTGTAAATAGCAATTAAAGTTTAGTCTAAAAATACATTTTTGCCAGTCTTTATTCTTTATAATTATTTAATGTTTCAGATAAAATTAAAAGATTGTTAGTGTTTTATTATAGTCTTACATAGAATATTTATCCGCAATTAGTTTAAATATCATAGGTAAAATGTACATGTGGGTGGAATTGTTAAATATGCTGCTTTCTTGCAAAAATACAGAAAAAAATCTCCCCCCTGAAGGGTTCATATTCCCCCCCCCGGGCGAAAATATCTGAATTCAACACTGTTTCTGTCGAGGAAGCTCGAGTCCACTTCGAGCTATTACACTATCGAGCATCCTGTTGAGTTTCCTTGACTGCATTGATCGGATCTCTCCAAATGTTGTCCAGCTTGTTCGACGAGCCTATTCTTGAGCAAGCTGGACGGCTATTTTGCTTTTACACTGACGAGCTTGCTCGTCGAGTAAGCTCGGGCAAACAAGCTGATCAGCAAGCTCAATACCGTAGTGTATTAGTGCCTTAATGGAGAGCTGACTTTGTGTTACTTGTTATTATTACATTCTTTTCTTTGGTTCACATTTCACAATACTTCGTGTTGTCCTCAAATTTTGCAACGTTAATTTAGCTCAATTCCCGACGTCATACAATGAAGAAAATTTGCACAGCGACGTAAGTCGGGTGACAATACAATATTCTACTTTACTTTCATATATTGTAAAAGCATATTTTAATATTTTTTTAATATTACCCATAAATACTAGACTGCAACGCTGTGGCGTTTGGTTGGTTGCAAAACACTTTAGAATTTTGGGAAAAAATAATAAAAAACTTTTTAAAGACACTTCTCAAAGAAAAAGCTTTGATTTGTTTCCGGGAAAATCTAATTTATCTAGAAATATTTATTTTAAGGAATACCGGTGTCATATTCTATAGTAACAGTTAACAATATAAAGGAAAATATGATAAATTTATAGTTAAAACATTCACGTAGCGGGACAATATTGTAAATGTCCCTTGTCTATTCCACCTCCACTCCCTCCTCACGAAAATCCTGTATCCGTTACTAATAGAAAAAGTCGTTTATCAGTCTGAAACTGAAACACGAATATTTGTGCAAATACCCGTACATCTAATGAAAAACAGATACTAGAGAAAACAGTGAAAACACTACCATGCAGTCAGTGTGCAATATGGGGGCTTACTAGGTGACTAAATGTATATTGAGTGTCCTGATATCAAATGGGTTTTCAATTTTTCTTATGGCGCAGAGGTTACTTGACAATAATACGCAAACGCAAGGCGGTCAAGGTTTCATTTAATTCGAACAGGAGATGTCAAAGTCACTAAGGTCAGATATTACACCAAGCACGTTATCGTATGTTTTCTCAACCGTTTTGGTAAATTTGTATGAGTACAGTCATGTTTATGTATGTTGCGGTAATACGTCACTAGTAGCACCTTATCATTATCAGGAAAAACCGTTACTGTAAAATGGAAAACCGATTTCAAACCACGACATTGGAATTATATTTAGTCACCACCTTTAAACTCCGAAGCGCATTTTTTTAAAATACAGATAGACTTGTAAAATTCAAGTTCGATATCTCGAATTTCACAAAAGTGCATTAAGTTCCAAAATACTATTTATAAACGCTGTAGCGTCAAAGTACAAAAACGTGTGAATCAAGGTGTCTGATTTCAATCTGAAGTAATTTTTTTCTCTCTCTCTGAGCTGAGACGCTGGCCTGCGTTAAAGACAAACAGAGCACTGAAACCAGATCATTTTTGGTGACGCGTCCTGACCCGAACATAGATCATCCGGCGACCCGGTCCAAAACTTGACCCAAATGTCCCGGTCTGGGAAACATAATCAACTGGGAATTTTGGCGTCATATTTTTCGTGATCTGGGAGTAACATCTCCCCTGAAAGAAACACCGTTCAAACGCAAGGAAATAATTAAAAATTATGGCTTGTCCTCCGAGCTACCGAGTCAGGCCGGGTCCGAAGCCTAGACCCGGTGGCTCAGTCCAAAACTTGACCCGATTGAGTCAGTTATCCGTTTCAGATGGAAACAAATTATATCAGAGATGTAGTAAAATTCAGCAAAACATGGAATCTGGAACGGTTTTTTCTTGGTATTTTTTAAAATTAAAATTGACTACTGTTGTTTTTTGTAAAAAAAAATCCTTCATTTGTTTTAACACTAATTCCATATAAAATGTTTTATTGTGCGTTCATAGCAATAAAACAGCGACTGCGTTAAGGTAAAACATCTCGTACAAGACTGGGCTTATAGAAATCCGTATAAATAATCTGTTATGATTAATTTTAATAGCCATATTTTAAAAATAATATTTTCCTGTGTACACATCCTCTACAAACAATTAATTCACGTTGTAATTGGAAGATCAGTCAGCAATTATATGAAAGCCACTTTTGGCTCGATTAGCTAAAATGCTTTGTTATACTTTTGAGTGTATCATTGCAATGCAGAAAACGATTCAATGAAAGCGCTTAAGTGAGAGAGAAGACGAATGGACTAAGCGAGTCGAAGAGAAAAAATGAAAGTGGGAAAAATGAACGAAAGAAATTAAGGGAAAAGGAAAGCAAGAATGAAAGGAATGAAGAAGAGCAGAAAAGAAAGAAATTAAGGAAGAAAGCAGGCAAGAATGAAAGAAATAAGGTAGAGCATAAAAGAAAGAAATTAAGGGTAAAAGGAAACAAAAATGAAATAAATGAAAAAGAGCAGAAAAGATAAAAGAGAAATTAAGGAAGAAAGTAGGTAGGAAAGAAAGAAATAAGGAAGAGCATAAAAGAAAGAAATTAAAGGGAAAAGGTAACAAGATTGAAGAAATGAAGAAGATCAGAAAAGAAAAAAAAGGAACAAGGAAGAAAGAATGAAAGAAATTAAGAAGAGCAGAAAAAAGAAAGAAATTAAGGGAGAAACTAGGCAGGAATGAAAGAAATAAGGAAGAGCAGAAAACAAAGAAATTAAGGAAAAGGAAGCAAGAATGAAAGAAATGAAGAAGAGCAGAGAAGAGAAATAAAGAAATTAAGGAAGGAAGTAGACAGGAATGAAAGAAATATGGAATAGCAGAAAAAGACAAAAGACCCGGTTTCCCCGTCCAAAACTTGATTCGAAGAGCTCTGCCAGCACTGTAAGTTCTGTAACGTCACCCACGGGGCCTGAAGACTTCTTAATGCGATTCTGACTCTCAGGACTTTCAAGGTTCACTTTGAAAAAAGAATATCGAGAGGGTTTTATTAGATTCTCTTACTATAATAATAATAATAATTCAAATGTTGCTAGCTTCTCTGACAAATTCATGATGGACGATAACCTGGACATTTTATCTTTCAACAAGTGCAATACTGTTTTCTTTCTGAGTCATTCTTTGCTCACCTTGTTGTGCTAACAAGTGACATCTCGCTGTATGCTCTAGTGATAACTTGCCACCGGAATATTATCTATCTAATTTTAAAGATAACATGAATAGCATATGCTCATTAAAGTGGTTCTCCACCTACATTAACAATTTTGACAAGAATAATTAATTCTTAAATATTTGTTTCTTTATTGCGAGATCGCTAAGCACAACACAAGATAATGAAAAAAAAGGGGGCAAAGAGTAGGACGATAAAAACACTTGAAACTTTTTTTTTTTAATCTTTTTTACTGCCAGGCGACGTAGGATTTTTTATGCGCCCTTTTCATGTTTGGACTAATGAATGTTTTGTGGTTAGTTTACAGTTAATTAACAGTGTGTTGACCAGTGAGTTCGCTTTTTTTTAAAAAAAAAAGAGTGAGAAGCTAGTCAGTCCATTTTCGCTTTTTAATACCTTCAAGCCATTACATCAAAGCGAACCACACAGAGCAGAGTAAAATATTTAGCCAAAGGCGACATCCAATATTTCTGCAATGTTGATGTATTTTAATTTTCACTTTCCCGTGTCATATCTACCAGAATACAAGTAACGAGAAATACATTTATACGTATAAAAATGAAAGCGAGTGCTTTTTTTTTCAAATAGAACAAAAATACATTTATACCAATTGTAATCATTTTTGGATTGAGCTTAGTCCTAGGTCATTCCAAGGTTTTTATAAGGTTTATTTGATGATTCCGAGCCACAGCGCTCAGTGTTGCCACCCTATAAAAGAACCGTCCCAAAAGAACCCAACATATTTTAAAATTTAATTTATACAAATGTCTTTTCTTATACAAATCTACATACGTCCATTAATTTACACCATAATCAATATATATTTACACTAGGTATACAGGTTATAGAAGTACTCCGTGCGCCGCACGTGCATCAATCTTAATTGTTACCAATCATTTTTTTTTATTTAACACTTCTAATGGCTCCCCTCCCACCCCGTTGGACGTATACTAACAAAATGAAACATTAGGTACTGTCTTAGTTCATACAGATATTCTGTGTGCCGTAGGCGCCGATGTTCTCAGTGTTGACATCAAATTATTTTAACAAATCCATATTGTAAATTGCTTCTGTTGGAAGTATACGCATCAAATTTGGCTTTTAAATACTGACACAGTTCATATAGGTACTATGTGCACTCCAAGCGCTACAGACGTTGTCAGTGTTGCCAACTAATTTCAAAAATTCAGTATTTCACATTTTTTCCATAATGTTTTGTATGTAAACACAATAAATTTGCGATTTATGTACTGGGACAGTGTTGCTAACCCATTTTAAAATTATGCCAGCTGTCATTGTTGCCAACATGTTTTGTTCACTCCGCACCAATGGGCTGACAAATCAGCTAGTACTAATAAAATTATGTACACTCAGATTAATAGAAAACGGACTCTGGTTGCACTTTCTAAGTCGAGAATCTTGCACGATATGTCAATTCAATACAGAGTTAACATTAACGATGCAAATGTGGTGCATCCAACATATACTAGTTTGATATCACCAGATTATGTAAATTTTGGACTTTGAATAAATTCTATTTGCCATTTTCTATGATCCAGAATTTATATATTAATGTGTAAAGTAGGGTAATAAATTTTATTGTAAAATGTTCATGTAAACTTTATGAAACGTACACTTCCTTCCCATTTTAATAACATCCTTTAAACACTTCAAATAAGTCAATAAGATTCGGTAATTTCCTGTAAAGGGTCATTTGGGGCATTCCCGACAGTTGGGAATTCCGACACATATAAGTTTGCAACACTGTAGATTGCACGCTCGTGATATAAAGTCGAGGCAAAGACTTTGTAGTGTACTGAATCTCTGGGCTCATTTATAAGTTTCTGTGCTGTATTTGTAAAGGACCAGAGAGTCACATTTGCAAAGGTAAGTTGTTCAAAAAATGTGACTAAAATGGCCCTGTTCTAAAACAAAAGATTCGGTTCTTAAGTTTTATGAACAAGTATTGATTATGTAGTTCGAAATCACTGCACACTATCAAAGAGTAAAGCCTTGTGTGTGCACAGGTCGTTTAATTTCCTTTAGTCAATGGTACAGACTCCAAGAATTAATATATTTCTAACATTAGGAGTTTTGAGGTAATCCCGACGTTACATTGTGGGGTACTTCCGACACCTTCACTAATAATATATTTCTGTTGTTTCTTCAAAAACAACCTTGACACTATTCGTGTAAATCACAAAGATGTCTATTTTTATTTTCCATACCGAATACGGTGCGTAACTACTCCTGAAAGAATTCGAAAGACCCTAGGAGCAAATAAAACAGGCTTCAGCTTGTGATGCGATAAGAAATAACATGATTCTGTTAACAGCTGTAAAAGCGTCTCACGTTCCCCGATGCACGTTTCGGGACAAAAGAAAAGAAAGAAAACAAGAATTTGGTGGGAAGTCAAACTTTGACTCCCATAAAAAAAAATTGAGCTTAGCAGAGATTCTTTGAGATTTGGACTAACAAATAGATTTGAAACTTCTGAAATTAACTCACTGACAGTGCACATACTCCTTCAGGTGTTTATTATGGAACTCTGCAGCAAGCATCAACATCACAGAGTAATTTGAATTGATTCTAATCGAGTTGTTCCACCCTTTGTTAGATTTTGTTCTTAGAGGTAGGGAGGAAAGTAGCGATGCGTTATTTTTTTTTATTTTTTTATTTATTCTCTTTAAAATCATTTCACTTTGACATAATTTGCCAGATCCCATTTCCACATGCTGTATCAATTCGCCCTAAAGTGCTACTGAGTATATAGTGACAATTGTCAAATATTTACATGTAGCAACAGCAAAATGAATTGTATGGGCGGTGACAGCACTATAGCTTACGCCCTTCCCGAAATGTTTACATGTGTTTTCATTTGTTGTCGCAAGTGCTTCAGTAAAGTGTAGGAATTCCCCATGTTGTGGGGCAGTCCCGACACTTAGCACTAGTTTCATTTGAACACCCTCAGTTACCAGAGTATTCAGATGTGCAGAGTGAAACATATATTAAATGAAAAAAGAGACTTCATGACGATGTGCAGAAATATCATCTCAATGCTTCATATGGGAATAACACAAATCACCATTTTCATCTCCAATCACTATCCTCCACGTATAGTGGTTAAGTGGAATGCACATGCGGGTTATTTGTGCAGTACTATGTTTCAACAGTAACTTGCAACATTGATGTGAGTGATGAAAGTAAGAGCACCCATGTGCAAACGTGTTGCAAAAGGGAAATTAAGTTGGTGATATAGGTATGAATAGAATATCTAATTGAATATTTGTATATTGTTTGATGTAATACGAGGCGTGTCCGGAAAGTAAGTACCGTTTTGAAAAAAAATATATACTAAAACAGTTTTGTTCAAGCCAAATTTATTTTTACATGAAAGAGCACACCTTAAACTATTTTTAGACATAGTTTCCACCAATGTTCAAACACTCGTCATAGCGGGTGACCAACTTGTCCAAACCTTCCTCAAAGAAAGATCCCGCCAGCAAAGACAACCATAACACGGGGTGACATGGCGAACGATTTGGTTTAAAAAGTCCTCTCCTTCATTACTGTAACGGGTAAGGATGTTAAAGCACTGCCAAGTCGTTTGGTTTTGTGGACATCTGTGAGCCTTTTCGGAACCAAGCGGGAACACGGTTTGCGACCTAAGCGGTCGGTAACAATCTCATGCAAAACAGTTTTCGAAACTTGAGGAAACTCATCTGAAAGTATTGTCATTGTGCACCGTCTATTCTCACGCATTTTCTCATCCACTTTTCTCACCAACACTTCATTCACAACAGGAGACCGCCCGGACACTGGCGGGATATTTCGTTGAGGAAGGTTTGGACAAGTTGGTCATTTGCTCTAACAAGTGTTTGAACATTGGTGGAAACTTTGTCGAAAAATAGTTTAAGGTGTGCTCTTTCATGTAAAAATAAATTTGGCTGGAACAAAACTGTTTTAGTAATTTTTCTTTTTTTCGAAACGGTACTTACTTTCCGGACACGCCTCGTATTACGACAGTACAGAAACCGATTATTGAACAACACGAAGCGTAGTTTCTGCCAATCAGTAACCGTTGTCAAAGTGTCAATACTCAAGCCTTCTGCAATACCCTACGCAACGTTCTAAGCAACGGAAGCAATGAGTTGCCTTGCCGTAATTATGTAAATTTTGGGTTTGGGGTAAAGTGCACACAATAATGTATGGGTTATATGCATATGTGCAAATTACCTCACCACCTTACTTGCAAATGTTATTTTACTTACACTTTTGCATTTGAATTGCACATTTTGTCATAACAGGTAAGAACAATATTAAACGTAACTCAAAATCAAGTATAATATTTAATATAAATCTTATTTATAGAGAATGGTAGCGAAATGAATGGAATACACAACGGAATGTTATTCTTTTTGCTCAATCATTGATTGCTGATGATCGCTATGAATTCTTGTCCTTAGGCATAATAATTATTGACGCGTTGTGTAAATGAAGATACATCTGTTGAAAATAACTTGTCCGGTTCCACTAGTGATAAGACCACAAGCCAAATAGTTTTAATATCATTTAATGAAACTTACTATACTCCAGCACAATAAGACAATACAGCATTTCTCTATTATAACCATATTCACAGTAGAAATCGTTTATTGAAATGCACTTGAAATCTGAATTTTATTTCTAGAGAACCCATAAGTATATCTTCGTAATCTTAAATCAGTTTAACTCGACAACCAAATGACACATATTGCTAAATCACATATGTCGCATATTTAATCGTGTTTCAATTGATAGTGTGTATATTCTTTAATCACGTATATTCAATAATTACTTTGGAAGCACAACTTATATATTTCGTACACCCATATTAATCGTATCATCGTATTTTTAGGAATTTTCTGCATTTCAAAATTACACATGAATATTTCAATTCAATGATTCCAAGGATTATATATATATCAACAATCAAGATGTTGCACTTTCAATGACAAAAAGAAAGAAACAAAGACTATAAAAAATAAGATAAATCATAATTCAATTATCTGACAATTATGACCATACTGATTGCTCATGGTAACTGGATGCGATGCATTCAATGCTAAGAGTGGTATCATGACGTTTGTGTTAGTTATGTTGTTGAGAACACTTCATTTGTTTGTTCCAAATGCATCTAAGAGTTTCTATGTTATTTCTATTAATATTGTATTTACTGTTTTTAGAATTCGTATTTTATTTCTGTATTGGAATAAACAAAATATCAGATATTGCATATGGGGGTATTTTGTTATTACACTCCCTAATATTGATGCCACGGGCCATTAAAAAGGTACAGCGCATTTCCCCCCCAAAGCACTCTAAGTTAGAGTGTATCAATATGGTGCCGTTTTGGTACCAATTCATTTAAAATGGGCGAATAGATCGAGGTCACCAAACTCAGATTTGGTGTCAGTTTCTATCTCTGCTTGCGTTTAGACGCTAGCCTGCTGTAGTGTGCAGCATTCATTTCTATATTTTAATAGACTAAATATGGCGGCTTCAGTGTTAAACCTGTGTGTTATTGCTGGTCATAAATTTGAATGTATTTCAAAATCTCTTTTGTGATTGGATGTTATATACTCTCTCCTGATTGGTTGTCTGAAAAGTAACCGCGAAGGTAGTGTGGGTAAGGCCAACGGCCATGAGCGATCTTCAGATGGGTTCAAAATTTTTTATAGAAAGACACTGATAAAATTTCTCCATCGTATATTGTAAAAGTTACGATTCGTAAAGTTAAGTGTGGATTACGAAAGCCAGATTATCACGAAAGAGTTCAGTCACATAAGGTTTATTGTTTAAAACACTACAAATCTATCGATTAATGAATATACGAAGTGTGAGAAAGAAATTTGTAAAAGTGTCGATAAGACTTAAATGTGATTTTGTTCGCTAGTGAAACAAAGAATATTGAGTGCATTATTTGATCGATTTTATTCCCATTTTCAGTGTATTATTTTGTTTCACTGTTTGTTTCAAAGATAACAAAGGAAACAAGAAAGCAGTCTTGTTCATATTATCCGAAAAAAAAAAACAACAAAGTGCAGTGAAAATTTTGTTGTTCTAATAAACCTGGAAGTTTAAATGGTAAGAAAAAGTATCTGAGTAATATGGAGCATACTTTTCAATTGTAATGAAAATTGGGTAGCACTGGGCAGCAGCCTCTATGTGAAACAGGTATTTCTGTGTAGTGGTATGGTAGGAGTTGATTTGTGTCAGTCATATTACGTTCTAAGATCCTGTGAGTTCTTGAAGGTTGAAGTATGAAACCAGTATTCCCAACTTTTCATAATGTTCTGTGGTTTCATTCTTAAAGCTCAAAATGAAACTAGATTTCAGTAAATTTACACTGATTCGTAATAGTACCTATGTACTTCAAGGTGTTTACTTAGGGGAAAGGTGGCTATTTTGCCCACTATTTGAACAAGAGGCTACATGCTAATTCTCAAATTATTGTCAGGAAGTAAGTATTTTCTGATTACCAGAATTATAATTTTTGAGTTCATGTTGTTTGTTCAACTTGAAAAAGTGTTCCGATTGGTATTTTGTTTATATTATTATTATACGCAAGTGCGCTTCTTTTTAAAAGATTAGTAACAGCAACAGAAATCAATTTCTTCCTTACTATGATATAGAAAACTATCTCGATGGGGGAACTTGTTATATTCTGTTGTTAGATCACAATTTTAAAAAAAAAACAAGGAAGAAAAGTGAATTCTATTTCAAATTAAAAACTCTTTTCTATTATTGAGTTACAGTAGACTAGAAAATAGGATTAGAATCCGTCTTTTATTTTATGAAGGTTTGTAGTACCTTAATCAAAAGTGCCGAGACCCGTAGAGGTGCGGCGAGTTACTGGTTGAGAACCAATTTGGCTAAGATTCCAGAACTAAGAAGTAAAAGTAAGAAACACTTTTTTTTGGTGGAATATCGATGATAAAGAATATCCAGTACTGGTTCCAACTAGTGGTGTTTATTTTTTTCCCCAAGGAATACTTATAAATGGTTTTGCCCGTTGTCCATAAATATAGGTGTTCTGTATGGATGTTAGAGAAGGGTGATTCTAATTTTAATATGTAGGTTAATCACGGCTACCTAACATTACATTGCATTACCATTCATCAAATGGTAGGAAGATACCATAAGGGAAGGATGTAGTGTCAGCTAATTGAAAACCACTGCCTAATAGAGGCCACGAAACCTAAATCTGAAGGTTTTCTCTATCTGCTTTGTTTAGGTGATAGAAGTTGTCACAGTGTGAGTACATATAATGTAAACATACCATAACCGTAGGTTGTAGTCTAATTTGAACCTACGTCTGAAGTACGATTCTCTCTATCCTCTATCATTTAGGCTACGTCCTGTTAATGGGTATCTGGCATCCTCTAGTGATGATAAACAACATATGTAAAGCACACATCGCAGTGTTGCAAACCGCGGATGGATTATCCTAGGAAATAATCTAGTTTGTATAAAATCACGAAAAGTTTTTTGTCTTGTCCCTAGTTTTCAATACTGCGGTTCCCTTACATATGTTGTTTATCATCACTAGAGGATGCCAAATACCCATTAACATAACGTAGTGTCATTTGAAAAATTTAAACGTTATACTGGATTAGCAACACTGACAACTCGATGACATAGTATTTTCACTCCTGATATCCACCATGTTGTTAGAAACAAATTTCCGCAAACGAAACTTTCATTCAATGTGTCGTTCTTGGTTCATTTAGAATAATTAATTTTCTTACCATTGTCAAGTGTCGACTTTGGACTCCAAGTTGGAAACGCTGTATCTCCAAAACGAAGAAAATGTCCAGCAATATCACCAATGTTCATAGGAACTTTTTTACTTGTTCTGATGTCAGCAATCGCCTCTTAAATTTTGGGCGTGAATTTCAGATCCTGTATTTTAGACTATATGTAGTTTGTGTGAATTGAGCATTGCTGATGAACCTTACAGTGGACGACTACATGTGTTGGATGACGAGGCCCTGAAAGCAGCCATCGAGGAGCACAGTGGTCTAACGTGTGATGAACTTGCAAATGTTCCATGTTTCCGCTGAGTCAGATGACACCTGCATGGGATAGGGAAGTTATACAGGTTAAGCAAGTGGGTACCCCACATATTGTCGGCAGCCAACAAGGAACAACGAGTGGCAGCCTGTTTGTCCTTGCTCACTCGGCACCTGAACACACCCATATTTGATAGCTTTCTCGCTGGCGACGAAAAGTGGGTCCTCTATGACACTCCCCAAGCGTACCAGACATTGGTTGTCGCCACATGACCCTGTTCCTCACATTTCAAGACTACCTCTGCACCCACGAAAGGTTATGCTCTCTGTATGGCGGACTTGTCGCCTAGTGGTGCATTACGAGCTCCTTCCACCTGGTCAGACCATTACTGGTGACCTCTACTCACAGCAGTTGCAAAGGGTGCACCGTGCATTGCAGCAGAAGGAGCCGGCATTGATGAATCGCAAGGGTGAGCTGGTCCCCCACGACAATGCCAAGCCACATGTGGCAAAGGACGCGGGAGACCCTTCAGCATCTAGGTTAGGAGACACTGTATCATGCACCATATTCACCGGACTTTGTGCCAACAGATTACCACCTGTTTCATTCCCTCGACAACCACCTCCGGGGGAGAGCCTTCGCCAATGAGGAAGACCTGCGGAACGCACTCACGAAATTCTTTGCCTCGAAGACCTCCGACTTTTATCACCAGGGTATTGTGCAGCTGCAAGAACGTTGGCAAAAGGTGTTGGATGCTGATGGAGCTTACTTCCAAACCTAAAGGTACGTACTGTATTGCTCTTTGTTTATTATTGATCTAGAACGGCAAAAACTTTTTTGGTTACCTTGTATATAATATTAAAAAACAAACCATATTATAAAGGTAACACAAAAAAAAAAAACGGAATTATTGATTTATTAATATTGCATCATAATACAGAGTAGTTAAAAAACTAATTTTAAAAGTGTACTTTTCTCGACTTCCAAGTACATTTCAATGTTCTGAAGTTGATGTATAAGAAGATGATAACTTCATTACGTCGATCACAAAGCATCAGTTTTGCCAGTTTAGTGACTTAGTAGTTAAAACTAGCCATCTTGTATACTTATTTGCCTACCAAAGATTCCAACTTTTCTCTATTGTAAATAGAGATTTAGCTACGATTTTCGCATGCTCTATCGATAAACAAGCCTGATTATAACATTGGTAATATAGGTTTTTTAGAAACTTTTAGATTGCAGTTTAGTTTTTTTCAAGTGGTTATTGTTGGCAATACTGCAAAGGACTATTTTTCAACTTTCTCTGATCATACACAGCTCACGTTCCTGTGAAACGAAACAAAACGTTAAATCATTGTATTTTTAAAGAAGCATGTTGTGTACTGTAATGACATTTATTGTGTTTTGAACCTGAAATGTGTATACATATAAAACAAAGCCTAATTATGTAGGATGCAAAATGCCTACCAACGAAAGTTGAAATTACAATTCTAATTCAATCAACACTTAAATAAATTATTTTTAATTAGTACGTTTAATTGAAAACATTCTGAAATTTTGATTATCTTGAAATCTACAGGCTGGATGGATCGAATTTAAGTAGATAGTTTTCTGTTGATGCCTGGACTCTGGTTCGGATCTCCACCCGATATGGTCAGCGTGACCCAAAAGTCATCCAGATATTCAAAATTATAGTTTATCATAGATTGATAGAATACAATGAACTTTTTCTAATGGATATTTATTTGCTCTACGTACCAAACATAATATCGTTTAACAAATGTTTGATGACAGACTGCAATGCTTCCTGAGAAAATGGGAATAATAAGTGTTAAATATGGACGAGAACTGTTCATAACTCACCATGAGAAAGATATAAGAAACTCCTTGAGCTCCTTCTGCTATACATTGCTAACATTCCTTGACAAAGAACTAAGAAAACTCAGGGGAGATAGTGCAAGAAAAAAGAGCAGAATATATTTTTGAATTGTATTTATCGATTTTTTTTACAGCTGTGGCGCAGGATCGCATATGCGAAGGAAGTTGATCAGTGTGACCAGAGCTCAAACCTGGCCACTTTTGGTGATTCTGTCACCCGGTCCTATACTTGACCTGAATGACTCATTGACCCAATTATACCGGCCTGGTCTTTCTTTACCCGACTGACTCGGTGACCCGATCTTGATTCAAATGACAAGACTGACTGTGAGCCAGCGACCCGATGATCGAATCTGGAACCCAATTGACCTGGTGACCCGGTATCGATCCGATTTGACTTGACCTTGTAATTGTTGTTTGAAATAATTAATCAGTATCGTCATGTGTGAGATTCAGTGTCATTAATGTCTGACGAGAAATCTTGGATAAACCTGTCAGGATGTCCGTCCATTTGGATCGACCTCAGGACTTTTCCGAATGCGAAATAAACGCCCTACTAACTGAGCTACGGCTTTTCGATGGAAAAGATAAAATTAGTTCATAATTTTTTACAATGTCGTAGTACGGTAATACATTTGAGAGGACGATATATTATTTTCGAGTAGTTATCAAATACTAATTTGGTATCAATCAGGTAACAGAGATGAAGGTGTAAAGGCCAAGTCAAACAAGCATAATGTTTGTATATGTTAGTGCGTTCATCAGTATATACTGAGACATAGCGATAAATAAAATTAACAATACTGTTTGTTATCAGGAACAAATACCTCCGATATAAAAAATATGTGTCATTTTTAATTAATGTAGCTGGAATGACAAAACAATACAATACTAATGAGTATTATGACAAAAAAGAGATTATTACCGTTTTGTTGATTATGTTAAAGCCAAGTGTGTGTAAATACAAACATGTTTCACGTGTTATACATTGCATTGTTGTTACCTACGGATTTGCCAATCACAGCCATCGCAGCGTGATTTACGTACCAATAACTTATCCCAGATTTCAGCATCCAGTAACACAATTCAAATAGAATTGCGCAAAATAAAGCGGTATGAGGGGATGGGAATTGCAAATCCGAAGACAAATAACAGAACGTATGTTTTTTTTTTTGTTTTTTTTTTAAGCGAGGGGGAAACCATTTCCAATATACAATGTATTATTTATGCTTCAAAAACATACTCTCTTTTTTACTTCCGAGATTTATCATATTCATGTATTTCGGTTGACATTGATTATATCCCCTTGTTTATCTTGACGAATTGTTTTGGATCGAGTTACTGCCATCCTCTTCCGCCACGTCAGCTGCCCAAAGAGTGTTATTATGATGTATTTTTCTTCATTGAATTTGTTGCAGGGAAGACGGACAAATTCTCTTTCCGTGTGTGACTATTATAGCCTCCAACTTCCCTTTAAAACAGTAGTTCCATCTAGTGGAGGAAATGAATAAATGTCTTCTGAAATATCCCTAGATGGTAGCACTTTCTCATCTTTCTTGTTATTGACCTTTTCGATTGATTATGAACCATCAAAAAGGATCAAAGAATGTCATTGATCTCTATGAAAATTACATGCGAATACATTCTGGGAAGAACATTTCTCTGGATATTTGATTTATTTACACCATCTCTTGGTACCTATCGTAAGGGATTAAAGAGATTTGCAACCATATATAAAAAAAATAAACCTTCTCTTTGAAATAATTAAAGTAAACTGAACATAAATTCCACGGTGTCATTTTCTTAAAGAGTAAATAGTATCAGAATGAAAAAGTATAAAAGAGGTTTAGGCATATATTTCTTGCTTAAACAAGCTTCTGAAATTTACCAGTAGGTGTCTCCTTTATAAAAGTCCGATAATTTCAGTCTCTGTAGCGATAATTTCAACGTTTAGCATCTCACGTGCTGGTGAACGACCAATCACATGGACAGCTAAACCAGTCACTGACAGATCTCTTAAATTTAGAATTGCCGTGGGTCTCCAAAATAAGAAGAAATATTGCAAAGTGAGACATCTATCAGTCAAGTTTAGAATCTTGTGCAAACTAGAAAAATATATTCATTAGTTCAGGATGTTTTCTCCTGCTATTTTTCCCCTATTTTGGTATTTTCTCGAAAAACATTTGAAATTTTTATTATTATAATTGATCTTTGCACTGTTGCCCGATTTGTATCGAAGGTTGCAAATTGTCATAGTTCTAAGCTTGACCTCAAGAGGGCAACACCTGTTCGTTAATACATTGAGCAAATTGAAAGGGTGAAAATGTTGTGTACATACACTAACAGACTTTGTCCGGCGGTTTGTCAGTCTGTAAAACAGACTATCGTCCGTCTGTAAAACAGATTTCAGACTTGAGTCCAGTGACCTCGTGTTATCGGGCCATTTTAAATGTGTTGACTAAAATTTTTACATCCTTTCCACTTGATTAGATTTCTTTATCTTAAGAGTTTTACACTTTCACCCAGTAATTCTGCCAGATACTCTTGTGGGGGGTTATCCCCCAAATGCTCGACAAAACCCCCATTTTTTTTAGTGAAAATTGATAGTAAACCTGCTAAACTCCACTTTCACCCTCCCAAATTTGATTTTACACCCCTCAAACAGAAAATCCTGGCGGAAACCCTGCTCTCGCCTCAATGAAACTGAGTTAAGAGTCGACATGGATCAATCTGACGGCTTTCAATTTGGTTATGCTACCAATTTAGATCTTTTTAGCAGGATTACAGTAGTTTCTCCCATTTCAAGTTGTCACTCTTTCTTTACCGTGTTTAAGTTATACCGGTATATGTACAGTCAACGCCAAAAGATAGTACCCAATCGTAAAATTTATTTTCCTAATAACTTTGAAATGGACAGAACGATTTGAGTACATGTTTCCTAACTTACAGAATATCACTGCCAATTTACGTTACAGGAAACCGTACCCAAATCTGTTTATCCATTCAAACGTTATTCGAAAAAGAAATTTTACGACTGGGTACAAACTTTTGCCCCTGAGTGTATCTTTGTGAAACTGAGTTTTACTCTTTACATCATCTGCACTTGCACTAACAATGTTCACTCATAGCAATGTGCAAATTGTCACTATAAGCTCTTTTTTTACGGTATTTTAGGACTAAGTGGCCAGAGCAAAATTAAAAAAGACCTCAAAACTTTCAAAGCCGCTCTAACTACTACACTGTAAAAAATAATACGCTTACTTAAAAGTTTTCGTACACATCTTTTGTGTTCAAGAAACGTAATTTACACATGCATGGTGAAAAGTTTATTACATTTTTGGTAAAAACAATGTTTGAACACCATTAATGCACTAGGTCTCTCAGGATTCCACTTTTAACACATCCTGTTCATAATACAGGATGGGCTACGAATACAGGATGGGCTACGGATACAGGATGGGCTACGGAAACGTAGCCCGCCTCCGGCTATAATATAGCAAGATCAACGAGCGAGTTGATTGTTTAATTCACTTTGTCAAAAGTTACAAAAGATACTGTAAGTGGTCCCGTTCACATCTATGCACCTTAGGACACGCCGGAGTATGTTGACTGTTAATGCTTGAAGCTCTTCAACAGTGATACTAAGAATTGTGTTCATGATATTTACCTTTAGTTCATCCAGGTTATGTGGAATGTTGGCGTACACTTTCCACCTCACACTTCCCCACAGATAAAATTCGCATGTGGTCAAGTCCGGAGAACGTGGTGGCCATAATCCTTTCCTCACAGTTCGCTCCTCCATAAACAATACATGAACCCGTGCAAGTGAGTCACATGAGGTGTTCCATGTTACCCCATCTTTTTCGAAAAGCGAGTACAATTTTTTTCTGGCATTAGTTGATCGTAAAATTGTTTCAAAATATCCAGACAAATCGCGGCTTTTCACAGTTGAATCAAAGAAAATTCGGCCCACTAGTCGTGTTCCTGACATCGCACAGCAAACTCCAATTTTCTGGTCGTGAAGTGATGTTCCGTGAATGAAGTGCGGATTTTCAGCGGACCAATACCTCGTATTCTGGAAATTTACGTAACTAGATAGATGAAACTGCAGTGATTGGTAAATCTATGGTTTTTGGCCATATTGATATGATCGGTTATTGTTTTAGCTGGTAGCTAAGGTAAACAGTGCCAGCCATGTTGTAATACCTTTTGGATGTGCGTATTTAGGAGTAATATATAAAGTCTTTATACAATGATGTATATGTGCTGTATTCATTCATACACTCATCTACATACATAATTTATATAAATGGCCGCGACTGATTATACAGCATATTTGGCGCAGTCGGTAGGATGTTCATCATGTCATCATTTTCCTTCTACGAATGGAATGGTACTGAATATTTTTATTCCAACTTTACTTTGTCTTGGAAATTGTGATATTCTATTCCAGTGCGGTAAGTTTAAAGAATGCTGTGTCATGATTTTTGTGTTTATGCATGAATTAATGAATTTCTCTGTATGAATTTTTTTTAAACAACAGCAAATGAACTATGATTTTCTTGTAATTTCTACAGCATTAGTACGTGAAATGCTTATTATCTGGTTTATGTATGCTAATACTTTCTTAGCAATCAAGGCTGAAGATCTTTTATGAACTGTCTTTTCTTTACTTGGAAGATCGTACTCAAGAGAATGGGCATCTTGGCTTGTATCCTTTTCTATAATGTTTCATGTATGCGGTTGGTGCAAATGTTCGTACCATGGATTTTTTCCTTGTCGAATTGTTCTCTTTTCTTTACAGGTTATTCTAGCGCCTACAGTTATTTTTTTCGCTGAAGGGAGGGCGAATGTAGTGATATAATCTAGTGACTTTTCCAGGCACGATTTATATATTGTTCTCATCTCTTACTTTTGATCTGGCAATACTGCTAGTTGCTTTACTTTTGTTTTTGCTTCAGAAAGAAGATTGACTTTGTTGAAAAAGTTAAAATACGACAACGATTACTGTTTGCTGAATTACCTCTACGGATGCTGATGGATTACTACAATCACATATGGGATTTAGACATCTACTGTCAGGAGATGTATTTGAGCAGCTAAGTACGTATGAAATTAAGTGCATTTTCATTATAGGTGATTTAGTCCTTTGAAACATATGGAATGTGGTTAGTTACGCCTGATGCAATTGAGAACTTACGTTACAACTTTGTACTAAATGGGTTCATGATTCTACAGAATAAATACTTTACTAATTGTGTGAATTCATATATATATCTGGTTTTAGGTTGAATAGTTTGCTAGTGTCCATACTGGGCAATACTTTAACTACTGTATAATTTAGTTTTCTTGGTCACGTTTGATATACCGTTATGTAGGTTCAACTGTATTAATAGTTTACCTTATCATGACCCGAGTAAACAATACAGCAGAAACCACGCTTCATCCGTCATGAAGTACAGCAACGGGACCAAATGCCCGTCAACATTTCCGCTTCGAATATAGTCTTCCACAATCACTACTCGCTGTTCAAGGAAAAACAAGACTCGTAGGAAAAACACCATATTTCTGACTCAATGTGCACAATTCTCAAAGTTTCTGCAACCTGTAAAGAAATTAACAATTTGTAAAAAATAAGTACAAATTGTAAACAATGAACAATTTCTACAACTCTGAAAACCTAGGCAAAATACAAGTATCACGTGTCACAGAATTAACATACTTTTTTACGTTCTAACCTTCAGCTCCTCTACACATAGAGCTGGGCTGCTTTTTTCGTGGCATACCCTGTATGTCCTCATAAACAGCGGTCAACTTACTTACGCAATGAATTTCTTCAATATATATATCGAGAAAAATGACGAGTTCCCTGTGTTCTTCTGGACCCAGTTGGTTCAAGTAATGTGCTAGCAGTTAACATTTTTTTTACTTCTTTCAAGGCTAAAAGAACGGCTTCTGGTCACACTGTAACGTGTGTAGAAAAAGTGATCGAAAAGTGTCAAAGAGCGACTGGAAATGTAAAAAAAGATTAAAAAATCAACTAAGTTGACGTGAGCAAAAACTTTAATTTTTTTAGTGCAGCTATTTTTTTAAACTCAAGGAGATAAAAATCTTCAATTTGTTACGAGACAGTGAAATCTGTCTTCTGTTCTTTTGGACTCCCAGGATAAAAATTTGTAGTCATCAACCGTTAATAAAAGAGACCAAAAACGTTCCTCTTTTTATTAATTCAAAAACAAAAAAGATAGAAATGCGTCACACCGCCTAAGTTCTTGTGATGGACCACTGAACTTCTTTCATTGGTAGACCAGACTGTTTCTCCTCGCTTCATTAAGAGAGCGTGCGAAGAGAGGCGAGTGATAAGTTCCAAATGAGTTGACAAGCTATATCAAAACCTTTATATCTCGAGAAATAAGGACCCCTCTCTGATAAACGCTTTTGAAGAGGACATCTGCTACCAGTTGGCATCAAAACCATTGAGACCTTTTATGATTCTTTCTCGCTCATTCCTTGTCCTATATCTCTATCACACTCACATACATATAACACTTCACAGATCGCATATACGAAGTCTAACTACTTTTTCCAATAATTAATGCACTGTAAATTTAAAAGGATCGTTTCGCCGTTTCCTTATTCAAAGATTAGTAACATCAGGAGGATTCGTTAGAATGATTACACCTGTGTACACTTGAGTACTCTCTTCCGCTTTTTTTCGTCATTGGAGGTACACCTCCGTGTTCGAAACACATACCAAAGACTAACAGAAGCTTTACTGTAGCAGTTTCCGCACTTTCACTTTAGGTAGCAGCAGTGTCGAGCAATGTTGGATTTACATAACTGGCGTCCGTAAAGGACTCAACAATTTGCCACCATGTTTTTCTTTCTGTTTTAGTTAAAATTGTCCACGGAATGGCTCTTATGTACTTTTACCATAAGACGATGCCCTTCAAAAGGAAACTTTCTCCTTGTGCCTTTTATAATATTGTCGTAACAATTCTTTACTTAGTTTTGTGATGCTTTTATACCTTTTCTATATGAAATCTTTATTTGCAGATTTAATTTGTTTCAGGACGGTAGCGCCCTACCGCTGACATCAGGTTCGTTCTGTTTGTTTGCTTTGCATTCCTTTAGATATTTTAATTAATAAAAATATACAGACTTTTTTTATACTTCCATAAATTTACCGCACAACGCTATAGTTTCTGTTCCATTACGCCCGTAGCTTTTCTTTCTTCATATGTGCACAGGGATTCTTCAAGTAGTTTCAGTTTGGTGGGGAGCGAATGTGGCTTTCTATCAATCTTTAACAGTAAAAAAAATAATGTTGGGTGTGTACGTGTTCGAGAATTTTGTATGTGACACCTCTCTCATTGGGTTGGAAGGTCAGACAGAATCCCTGTATGAGCAAATCACAAAAAAAAGGAAATTAATCAGAAATTGTTATAAAAAATTATCCTTGTTGATGCGGGTTCACTTCCCTATCGTATGCAAAATAACGCTTGTAACCTACTCTTTCTTGCCTTTTTATACCCCTTTTATGCATGGAGTTTTGTTGGGCGTAGCGAGAAGGCAGGCTATAGGCCGTTTTCTTTGGTATCTTTTTATGCACATACATTATGTCACTGGAGTAGGCAAGGAAAAAGAAAGAAAAGTTGGGTAAGAAGTGTTGCCAGTGCGTTTTTGCATGCGATAGAGATACATCTGGGCAACTGGACTTAAGAACGCCTGGCAACACATCAACTGAAAAAATACGGTACAAGCACAATGTTTACATAAACAAATGACTCGCGTTCTCAAGAACACTATGGCTTGTTTTTTCTGAACGCGGAAGAAGAAAACGTCTATACAGGT
>JAGDQP010012894.1:31301-47098 GCA_022664845.1 Lepisma saccharinum
ATGGCTTGTTTTTTCTGAACGCGGAAGAAGAAAACGTCTATACAGGTTTGATTCCGTTGTTTTACAGAACGGACGCCTTCTGCTGACTTCATGTCGCGCGAGGGAATCGCCGTGCATAAAAGGAGTATGAAAATGTACAAAAGAAATCGCGTTGTAGCCTGCCCTCTTGCTTCGCCAGCAAAACGTCATGCATTAAAGGTGTCTAACCTTGTCCCCCTCCCCTTTCGTGTAGACTATGACGTTATAGAAGAAGGGAGAGAAACACACTAGTGGGTGTATTGATTCACATCTCCCCCCAGCCCCCGCTACTTGTATATGAACTTACATAAACTTAACCTTATACAAGCAGAGTTGATTATCCTCAACCTCTTGAGACAATTTAATAAAGCTCATATATACGTAACAAATATTTTTGTTTGCTCTCTCTCTCTCTCTCTCTCTCTCTCTCTCTCTCTCTTTCGGTGGAGGAGACGATGTTGGAAGGTAGTCGGCCAGGGTCTAGATCAGTGGTTCTCAACTAGTTTGCCGCGGCGTTGGTATCGTTCTCAGGACCAGTGATTACGCCAGCCCCCTGTGGGGGGATTTCGTCCCAAATTTAAAATGTTTGCGGTCAAAAATCGATACAAACCTTGCAAAACTCCACTTACATGCTCCAAATTTTGACTTTACACCCTTCCAAATGTGACTTTACACACCCTCCCAAACTAAAAGTCCTGGCGGAACCCTTGCCCAGGACCCTCCGATTGCTAAGCCAAAGTTTCACTAAGTGAGCTACGGTCGCTCGGTATCTGGCTAATTAGCTTAATTTGCAACATCAAAATTACCAGAAAAACACAGAAGCCTTCATAATCTGATGTTTGAAAACTTTTTAAATTTATAAAAATATTACGTTAGAGACCTGAGAACCGGAGAAAAAGAGGCAGACTTTGTTGTTTTTTTAAATGCGACTGTAGGTTAGTGGCTACTCTGCGCAGGTGTAAATTCGCTCCTGGTGTCGATTCGTTCATGCTGCCATCTGACAGTCTGGATTTGAATTTTATTTATGACCTTTAAGCATCTAAGGCTCAGGCCGAGATAGAGGAGGAGAAAGGATACGGGAAAGTGTCGGCCAAGACCTAAGTTGAAGGTATCATCCTAGCATTTGCCTGGTGTGACTGAGGAAATCTGACAATCTGAGACAGAGTGGTTATTATATATTGCACAAACATATATTAGCTGTCATTTAATCATGCTGACCTTTTTGAGTCGTGCGCAAAGAAGCGTGAGCGCTTGAACATGCTGTAAAGAACATGATTCTACCACAACGTCTTCAGCCACCTGAAAAAGGTAGAAGAAAAGAATTGGGCGCTGTGTGAAACAAGTTGGAAGAAGTTTTAATGCGAGGAAGAAGCAATCCTATTCCAATGCATATTCCGTGCAGAGCAACCTTCCCCATAGCATCGTGGACGCTAAGTTGCACTGTATATAACTACATCAAATTCTTAAATTAAGAAAAGAAAACGAGCATAAACTTTGAACGGCTTCCCGTAATGTGAGTGACATGCAATGAAAATTCAGCGTTTAGTTCAAACAAAGAGTGTACGTAGTGGGGAAAAATACTCTAAATAAAAGTTGTAGCATCACGTAGCACATCATTATAGGTACACAAAATGAAGCTGAAAAAAATATAGTGAAAATTCGACCGTGTTTTGTTCAATTTCAGGAAAGTGCATATAGTGAAAAAAAATACAGTAAAAACAGTTGTTACGTCATCAGAATGACAGTCGGACGGACTCAAGATAACTGAAAGGTCTCGGTTTTATTTGATGCATCTAGAAGTTTTCTGAATTCTCATTTAGTTGCTGAAAAACAGAACCATTAGTACTACCATTTCATTATTGCATTCTACCTATTACAATTAACATCAACTGCTTATCATTGTCTCAATTACGCAATCAAATAAGTGTGTAATGCTCTCTCTCCGGGAGCAGGCAGACGTCAAAGCAGACAGGAGATAAATAGCGCCCTGTCGCCGAGAAAGGGGAAACCCATGTATTTAACTTAAGAAGATACCTACTCAGGAGAAAATCTTATATTAACAACAGACGAGGGCACAACAATAACTTAGAGAACCGTTTTCGGAGATGAAATCAAGGCGGGTACCTACCTACCCATGCCTTGCTTCAGCATACGAAGACATTATAAGCACTTGTCTTAGCACTCGAAGCATGCATGAAAAGAAGTCCTGAAAGAAATGCCAGAACGTAGAGAAGCTGGTGATAGCAGAAGGCTAAAAACACAACAAAAGACAAAATCGGGGGAGGGAAGACTTCGACGAGAACGCCTCGCAGGAGAACTTAACTATTTAATATTTATATATCAGCTTAAGCATAGCCAAAACACATACGTGCGACGTAGATATTCGTATACTCCCAAAAGGAAATAAGTATTAATCAAATATTCAGCAGCTTCCCAAATCTGCATCCTCAGAGCCCATGCTCATCTGAGCTTCGCAGAAGGAAGAAAGAAACCTTAAGACAAACATGAGCAGAAAGAAAAAGCAATCAAAGAATCGACGAGAAAATATTTAAAACTTAGAACGCTATTTTAGTGAACTACTGTAACAGAGTTACGATTCAAGAGCAGGTCGGCTAGTTTGCAGCACATTCTGCCTTATTCTGTAACAATTTCTGTAAACATTCTGTAACAGTGCGGCCGATTCCAAAAAAGCTGGCCAAAAGTCAAAAACGTAAGTGAATGATCTCAAAATCTGTACTCGGGTTTCTTGCGGGTGTCGCTGATTACGAATCTGAGTCAGAGATGCAAAATGTAGCCCCCTTCATCCACTATTGACAACCCTTATTCGTGAAACAGCCTGTATAACATGTTACAATCAAGATGAATATCATATTTATGTTTTTGTGGGTCAATTTGAAGGCAGAGTTGCAAAATTTTACCACCTTAACAACATTTTAACACTTTCGCGTATACTTAAATTATAATTGTTTTTAATGAAATATGATGACAACGTTTTTTTAAAAAAAATAAATGATTCCTGATTACATTTTAGGCGACCATTTTGAATTTAAGATGGCGACTTTTTCAACATATTGTAATATTTACTTAAACTATTCAACCTTTATGACAAATTTCGTTTCTCTAGCTGAAACGGAGTGGAAAATTTATTTTTTGGTCCGCCATTTTGTATCTAAGATGGCGTCTTGTGAAACATTTTGTAATATTTTCTTAACATACTACTGATCATATACGTTCATATCTAATTTGGTGTTTCTAGCTCCAGCGGTTTAGGCTCTGCACTCTATACAACAATAGGTTTGGCGGCCATTTTGGATCCAAGATGGTGACTTTTTCAACATGTTGTAATATTTACCTAAACTACCCGTGATTAATAAACCTTTGTGCCAAATTTCGTATCTCTAGCTCAAACAGTGTGGAAAATGGATTTTTGCGTCCGCCATTTTGAAATGATTGAATAACAAAAGGGGTAACTTTGGGCAGATTTTTTTTTGTTTTATATTGAAGAATATATATATTAATATATTTGACTATAACTTAAAATAAGTCTGACAGCGGGGCAACACGGAGAACTTTCTCATAATAATATATCGCATTTTAACGCTTTCAATTAATAAAAATCAATAACAATTATAGTTTCACTAATAATTTATATTTGATAAATTACTATTTCATAACCATTTTACATATTCTACTTTTTACTTTCAGACGTTAATTCCATTTCATTTGATTATGAGTTGCTTCAATCTAAAGGTTTTTTTTATACAACTTTCAACATGTGCGACGTGTACTACCTCAGTAACACAATCGATTCCAATCGAACAAAGGCAGCTTTGCGACTCCTATTCTGGGACAGGTAAAAGAAAGTAAACACTTTTATACGTAATTTCTGATCATTTCAGATGTACTATAACCAACCCAACATGAAAAAAATACCTAACTAGTTATTTTTTTTTACTTTTGGCCAGCTTTTTTGGAATCGGCCGCACTGTGCATCGCCTTCTTCAAAACTCACTTTCCATAAAAAGCAAAATAAAACGCAATATTGAACTATATTCATAAGGCGGAACTCGCTCCCGTCCCTGGGACAATAGCCGGAACTATTCACATCGGCCCTGTAGAATATGTCCCTAAGCAGAGTGAAAGTGCACCCGCCCAAAACCAAAACTGCAACTTCATTCCAATATCCAACACCTAAACTCGTTCTTCCAAAATCTAAATCACATATTCACCAACCGGTACCTGAGAACCTGAGGACCGGACCACCCGAACATTAGTCACAAAAACGTACAAGGCTAAATGGCCACACGCAAGTTAACACTAATCGCGGAATTTTGATAAAACTTAGATAATTTGACTATTCTCTCAAATTAATCATGCATCTGAATGACACATCCGAATCTAATTTCATTTGAGTAATTTTATCATATGCATATGGAAAATATCACTTCGTGGACTGGCATACTGGAAGGTTGAGGACCTTGGATCACAACATTCCTATTAATAAGAGTCAAATTACACTGGCAGACTACCTACTTCTTGAAAGAAACCTTTACACATTCAAGAAGTGTGGTAAAGTTGTTTGTATTTTCTTACATAAAAGCAGAAATTCGTTACTAAATAGTTCAAGTACTGAATTTCATTAGGAAAGTATGCTTTCTGAGAAATTGTATAATCACATATGGTTGTGAATCTCAAACATTTTGTTTTCTGTTCACATGACAAATAAAAATAAACATTTATAACAACGCTCTAAGCCTCGCCGGAGCAGAAATTTCTTGCACAATATTAGAAGAAAAATATGATTTTAAAAAATTGTTTTCTATTTTGTACGTTTAGCCTAGCCACAACGAAAAGTTCTACTAAAAATGCAATATTTCTTTCCATAAAAACAATTGAATACCACAGCATCGCTGAGCAGAATTCAGATTTGCTATTCTAAAATAAGTTAGAGTATAAATATGCATTTTCTGAAACTAATGCAACCTAACCGCAAATTCGATAGCAAACGTACGAAAATATATATATGGTTGGGTTAGGTTAGATTACAAAACAATTTTAACGCATAGATTGGCTTACGGTGAGCTGGAATAACGAAAGAGACTCGAACTATTGAACCAGAAAGCATTGCGTTACGTACGGTCGAAAAGCTAAATATCTAAGCTGTAAATGGCGAAAATTCCCAACGTAAAATTTCATGCAATAAAATCACACTAATTTCCAGAGAGGCAATCAAAATTCTGAGAATAGAACGTTCACTTTATGATACAAGCAACTGAGTGCAAGGTGAGAAATCGAACTTTTTAAACATAGTTTCCATACTATAAATTTACGACCAAAATTTATTATTGCGAACCAGATCTGGATTTGAGAGAAGGAATTTTGAGATATTAACCACTACATACCTACAATCAGGGTGACTGACCCCTGGCCAGCGAAATTACTCAGCCATATTCACAGCACACACTTCACCATAAGAAAGCCACACAAACTGCATGCTGAAGAACCACTTTACTTAACCACACACACTCACTAAAAGGGGTTTAAGGACCCACAATAAAATTATATTAGAATGGACGAAGAAATAACTACTGACATTACAAATAAAGCACACCAGAACGAAGAAAACACTTTCACACACTGAAACTCCATCAAATAAACCAGCATTTACAACCGCCTTGTCCACTTCTAGTCGAAGTAATGAGTACAGCACGCACCGCTACCATATCCGCCGAAAATCTACTTATATATCTTACCTTTCTTTGCTGCAGACCAGGATACCTGCTACTAATAATTTCTTCTAAACCGTATAAGTTGTTGCATTAAATTACGACATTAAATAAACTAGGTTGCATTATATCTTCAACTTATATGAAGTTTGGTACGCAGCCGTTACTTTCAGGAACCTTCGTAAATGTCGACCATATTGAACTGATTCTATCGACCGCTAGCAAATCAGAAGCGAGAATCTAAACCAAAGGTAAAAAAAGGAAAGTAGGAGTGGTCTACATACTAACTTCCAAAACGAATTTAGCTCAACAATCAAAATTAAAGATGATTTATAAAAATCAAAACGAAAGAAAAATAGACGAAGAACTAAAAACAATAAAATATTCAAAGAAATACAGAGTAATAAAAGATGAGTAGACATAAATAGAAAACCCTCGAAAGCAACAATGAAACAGATAATAGAATTGGTCAACACCTTTTACACCTGGACAAACAAAAAACCTTTGATATGTACCGACGTCAACAAAAAATCTTAATCTCTGAACTAACAGAGCGAAGAAAATAAAACAGACTCAAAAGAAGGGGAGATAGTAAAATATGTAGTGATCGTCCGATGGTGCGGGGTCACTACAAGTGCGTATTATATAGGAAAACTATGTGTCAATGTCTGAAGACCATGAGAAATTTGACGGATGACCTCTCTCGGTGAGCACTCTTTCAAGAAAATGGATGGTTAAGGTAGCCAATAGGGCTTCATTCTAGTTAGTATACCGACATTTACTGGGAGAAACTTAGAAAAAAACCGGAAACTTCAGTTGTATTGATTGGCTGCTGGAATCGAATCTATGCACCTTAAAATTGAATTGATGAATGAATATTGCTCAAGCCGAAATAGAGTTGGGGGAAAGGATGCAGGAAGGAGTTTGTTAGGGTCTATTTTGAAGGTATCATCCCGACATTTTGCCTGATGTGACTGAGGAAAAGCCTGGGAAAACTCAGTCGGGATGGTCGGTGACTGATATCGAACCTAGATCCTCCCCGAGTAGTACATCAGTATCGGTCGATATCAGTAATAGACAATTTGTTATTCCGAACGATCCAACATCGGTCAATATTGAATGACAAACACGATATTGATCGCTTAGAGAAATTTACTTTTTTAATAAACGGAATTACGTATATTTTTACACTAGTTTTACATTAAAACGTGATTTTGTTTTATCCTGTACTTGTTCTATTATAGGTGTCTTATTTTCTCGTCTTCATTTTTTGTTTAATATTTTCTCACTTGTTTTGCGACCGGATTCGAACCGTCATTTGCTGTCCGTTGTCTTATCCACTCTGCCACGGGTCAATCCTTGAAGAATAATACAATTATTCATTTCATTAACTCAGACATGGACTGTGGTAATATTGTCAGTCTTTTCATTACATAATGACTAAGCAAGGAGCATGTATAAGGTTTACACATGTTATTTTTGTATAACACGTATCAATTCTCCATTACATGGAGATTCTGGATGAACATTCTGAACACGCTTCTCATGTTTCAGGATTAGCTTTGAATGTCGGAATATCGTACCTCGCCAATGTACATCGGTGTTTAGTCAGAACGGTAACCATGATCGGTATCCGCGTTATTGGTCCAGTATAGGCCCGATATCGGCCGTTATTCTTGTACAGCTTGGGTCCCAAATGCAAAGTCAACGCTCTATCTTAGCTCCGATCGCTAGGTACGCGGTTCCACAATCTTATGCACTAGAAATCACTATAAATTATTTAATTTCCTTCTATTTAACGAACTCCAAACACAGCCCAGAAACCACTTTTCATTGAAGACGAACCACAATAAAAACAAGGGAAGGATTTTGGGAAGAAATCGACCCTGGGCTAATTCAAGATACTATCCCAACGTTTGTGTGGTTCGACCGAGGAAAACCAGGAAAAAAGTCAGAATGACCGATCCCTCTAAAGGAATATCTACGATCTTTCGAATGCGAAGCCAACACAGTACTCTACAACATGAACTCCGATGGGAATAATACACTGTACTGTATAAGATAATTATATCGGGTCGTTCGGAAAGTAATGTCGTTTTTTTGTTCCGAACTTTGAGGCGATTTTATATATATACAGAAGAGGGAATTAAAATCAATGTAAGCGTATGAATACATACCTATGTTGTTAAGCGTTACATAGTAACAATTTTCTTTTCACATCTCTGGTGGAGTATCAATAACATTAAACCTGAAGAAACACATATCCGCCATGAATTCCACGCTTTATGAATTCCACAGAGGAAATAACGCAACTACAGCATCCAAGAACATCAACAGGGTTTATGCATATTCCTTGGATGTTCGCAAATGTCAGTAATGGTTTACCAAATTAAGGACCGGTGGTTTTGAACTGACAGATGTCTATCGTTCCGGGCGATGCATGAAACTGGACTATGACATGTTGCATCAAGCCATTGACCTAGATCCCCCTTCTAACCATCGGGGAATTGACACATCAACTCCACTCATCAAGATCTACACTGCAGGAACACCTCCATCAAATTGGGAAGGTCCAGAGAGAAGGTGTTTGGGTCCCACATCAACTTTCGGATGCCAACAAAAATCAGCGTTCAACAATATGCAACTCTTTCTTTGCTCATTAGACAAGACAAGGAACCGTTTCTTAATAGAATCGTGACAGGGGATGAGAAATGGGTTCTGAACGTTAATCTTAAGCGCAAAAAGCAGTGGATTTCTGCTGGTGAAAGGTCTGTGTCAACACCGAAAGCTGATCTGCGTCCGTAAAAAGTGTTATTGTTTTGTATGGTGGAATATTTGTGGTATAGTGCACTCTGTGCTACTCCCACCCGGTCAGACCATTACCGATGCCGTTTATTGTGATCAATTGGTACGCCTGCATCAAGACTTAGCCAGTAAACATCCGGGATTGTTCAACAGATAAGATGTTATCATGCATCATGGCAAAGCGAAATCCCACGCAACAAGACAAACCCAGCAGAACTCAGAGAATTGACCTGGACCTTACCCATCACAATCCCCAAACTTTGCCTCATCTGACTACCGTATGTTCAGGTCTTTGCAACACCTCGTCTCCAAACATTCTTTCCGTGATATTGGCGAATTCAAAAACGGGTTGGTGGATTATTTTGAGTCAAAATCACCTTCGTGTTTTAAAGAGGGGATCGAAAGGTTGTTTGAGAGATGGTAAATTGTGGCAGATAACGATGGAGGTTATATGGAATAAGAATATGGAGATTATATGGAATGAAATAAGAAATAAAATAGTTTCTGTTCGAGCTATGTGTAATCCTTCCTTTAAAACGCTCGTGACGTTCTCATTAGATAACTTCTGTGAACAAAATATAATTCGCTTATCAGCCACAATTAACAGACACTTAAATTTGTTTTTGAGTACCAGTTAAGCAAGAATAAAGTGCGCTAAATCTATTATTTTACGTCACGCTATTTGACGGACATTGAACCTGTTAGAAATATTTACTACGAAAATTACACTATAGATATAAATAAACCTAACAAGTTCATTGTCTAAGTTTCATTAGAATTTGTTTTGTACATGGAAACCCACCAAATATGTTTGAAGATCGTCAAATGTTTTTTTATTAAATGTTGTACGTGAAGAAACATGGAAAAGAAACGAAATGAAACAAATAAAACACCTTGTTTTCGCTTTCCTGCCCGTAGATTATTTTGTTTGCTTATTATTCAAGGAAATAATGGCCAAGTGGTTGTTTACCTTAAAGGTAGTTGACTTAAAATAATGACCAGTAATTAATTTATATCATAATTAAATGAAGGAGAAGTTTACATTATAAAAACTCAAAACAGGAAGCTCAGATTCTTGATGAACGTTGGTGACAAAGGATGTTGTTTATACATGTTGTTTGAAATTGTTCGTTGTTTTATTCTATAAAACTGTGAAAAGAATGATCTTTAATGGGCTTGTGGAGAAAATATTTTAGATTGTGTGACATAGGATAGAACTATACACTGGTCTAGTAATTTTTAGATCTGCTTTCAATACCTGAACCGAGTAAACAACGATTGCGTTTATCACCTTTTTTGTTATTACCCACAAACTTATCATGTATGTATCTACATATTTTACATACAGTGGAATTTCTTTTTAAAGTATTTCCGTTTTCAATAGTGTTCAGATACATTTTTCAAGTTAAATGTACAAAATATGTAATATAAAAGCCACGCGAATGTCACAGACATGAGATAATGCCGAGTGGGTGAAAACCGGTTACTTGAAGTCAGGTTAGAATATTCCGTTTTTCATTCCGTATATCAAATTTCTTCATTCGTGTCTTCCTTGTTAATTGCTCGTTCTACATATCTGTGCTGCATTTGAACATTCTAGATGCTATTCCTTCCTACCGATGAATTTTTAAAAGCTGCCTTCTAGAAGGAAAACTTGTGATTTGTCAGTACATGGAAGCTTTTATGCAACCTACTACGTACTCAAAGTTGCAGTCCTGCGCTACATAAGTTCTGCTTTCACTTTCGGGGAAATAAATCCAAAATGATGGCTTAATCGAGAAAAGGAATTAGCAAAAGCATCGTTTGTCTTCTCTAAAGTCTCAAGAAAATTCGAGCGCCAGATCTAACCCATCGCTCTGTTCTAATCGCGCACTGAGCCTCCGTAGCTCAGTGATAAAGCGCTGCCGTAGGATTTGGGAGTTCGTGGGTTCGATCCCAGAAGTTGGCCAATGACCATCCCGAATGAGGTTTATTCAGAATTTTTACGGGATGGCACCTTCAACATAGGCCCTGGCCGACACCTTTCCGCATCCTTCCCCTATCCCGGCCTGAGCCTTAGATGCATGAAGGCCATAAATAAAACTCAATTCCAATCGCGCAATACGGAAGCAAGCTGTTTTCCCAAAACCAAGAGCAGACATAGCACATACCTACCGAAAACCTGGCAATACTTAATATATCAAGTATGTATATACCTAATTATATTTTAATCCATTCCCTTCTCTAATTAAGCAAACATGAAACATATATCTAATAAAAATAATTATTCATAGTTGTATTTACCCAAAACCTGGCCAGATAAATATTGATTATTTAGTCTCAAATTATTTCGATAAACACAAACTGCACTATGTGCATATACAACTAATTAATTATTCAAATCATTAATTAATTAATTTCCAGTCACTCATGTCTTGAGTGCAGGGACAAACTGGTTCCACATTCCTTATCTCCTATACTGCATAATTACCTTGGTTAGCTTACGCTCAATAGTTCTAATTACTTTACGTTTCTTTAGGTACACGATAGAATATTTACGTATACTACAAGTTGGGGTAATATAAAACATGCTTCGATAAAGTTGTGGAGGGATAGTTAATATTATGCTTAGAAGTCCGTACACTAGTAATCTATAGAGGCGCAGTTACTTGACATATTTTGTTACTCGAGGAATATGTAATGATAAATGTTGTATAGTTTACGGGTAATTGAGATAAAAACGAGAAATAGTTGGAAACACTGTGAAACATTTGGAAGCACTGTGAAAAAGTTGGAAACACTGTAAAAGTTGTACCTAATGTTCAAACAATAACGATTTTTTTTTCTGCTACATAACAGTATAGTAGACCACTCGTACCAGAGCTGAAATGGATTATCGGGCCAATTGTTGGACCGGACCTATGCTGGGGTAAAGGACGCCAAATAGTTCCTAAAAATAGTAACAACATATGGAAATAGTTTCATATCCCCAGAAAGAAGAAAAATGCCACCAAAGGTGTGTGGAATATCCCCTCTCGTAAAGACTATCAAAACATTAAAATGTTTTAAAACTCTCAAAAATTAAGTTCCCGTACATAAGATCACTTCTCAAGGAATCTCACATATTATAATACTGATTGATTACGTCACAGGAACAAGACCGGTCACGGGCTTTATATTTTTTCACCGGGTCAGTTGGGTCAAGATTCGGTTATCGGGTCGGTGATTTAACTCAGTCTGATGATTTATGTCAAGACCGGGTCACGAGTCATCCAAGTCAAGAGCGCTTCAATCAGGTCACCGAGTCATTCGGGTCGAGTGTTTTAAACTGGGTCAGACCGCGTTTCTAAAAGTGACCCGGTTTCAGCTCTGTTTAGTACTAAACTTCATATCTGCGTTCGATGCCTCAATAATAGAAAATTTGTTTGTCTCCAGAAGTTTTCTTTCCTTTTTTTAAGCAAAACGGAAAGAAAAGTAGAAAAGGACATCGTTGTTTCCTCCTTCAGGTACTGAACCCAGATATGAAGTCGGGTAAAAAGATTGGGCCCTCCCAATTTTCACTTTACACCTCTAAAATAAAAATCCTGGCGAAATCCCTGCTCCCTGTTTTGAAAATCTAATGATAGATTAATGTTTACAAACTCAGAATCGATTCACAAGAACGTTTAATTTTTTTTACATGACCGCAAATTCCAAGAGCATGATTTTATTTTCACCCATATGCTCAATATGCCCACTTTTACTTTAAATTCTTGGAATGATTGTATTTTATCAAAAATTCGAAGATTATATGATTGTATTTTCAATAGAAATTCCAGTAATGTGATTGTACTTTTACAGTAAATTCTAAGTGATTTTATTTAACCGGGACATTGAATTCAAACAGTGTGGCAAACATTTCTGTTTGTTAGAAAATATCGAAAAAATATATATATATTTGCAAATTCAGGAAGTTTCATGATAAAGTATCCCATCTTTGAACTACGTACAAATTACTTTCCCAAACATAAAATTAATTAAGATAAAACCAACATTAACGGAGGGACTCCCGTCACGAGATGCCTTGAAATATTTATAGCTCTTGTACGTACAGTTTTCTATGAACGTCATAGAGCAGACTCAGATAGCAAATGATATTAATGAACCTTGAATACTAATTTTGATTACATATTACAAATTAAATGCGTGATAAAGTGTAGACAGATTGTTTTATATATATATTTTATTAGTTCTATTCACGAATTTCAATTTTCTTTCATTTCCAGAACAGAAAGAGATTACATGTTTGGTCAGTTTGCTTTTCAACGTATATTTTTTAACTGTTCTATTTCATTCACGCTTAAAATGGTACCTCATGGTCTCTTTTAATAATTCCATTTCCTGTAAGTTTATCTTTTTACTCTAACGCCATTTTACAAGAGATATTTTTACTCCTTTTGTTAGACTTCTTTAACACAATTGTCAGTTACATCTCTCCATTGAACGAGTTATACGTACAGTACAACCATATTAGAAGCATTCTTCGTGTAATATTCTTCATGGAAGTCAAACTTCTGCACAGACACACTCATTATTAGTTGAAAGAATTTTTTCGTACTTCAGGGGTTCACCAGAGATCTGTTATTCGTAGAATAGTATAAATTCTGTGTACCAAATCAATAGAGAATCATTCGCTTGCTTTTAATAGTGCCAATTTCGACTCAAACCACTAATTAACTTCCTTCTACAAGAACCGAATGTTGCATTTTCCCCCTTTTTGAAGAAAGGGGGAGAAGAATGTAAAAATATCATGAAATAAACAATAGAACTACGAATTCTTAGAAACGAATTTGATATACATACACACATCACTTTGATTAACGAAGCTTATATTTTTCGCAATTTAAATTAATATTAAAATGCAAAGAACTAACATACAATTAGTGGTTATAATGAAAGGTTAATTAATTATTTGTTAATGATCGTACAGAAAAAGGTATATTTTACATTCAGGCATTCGGCTGTGAAGCAGAAAAATAGTTTTGTAAATTCCATGATAGACAGAGGTCAAGGAAATGTTATAAGCAGATCATAAATTGTCATCTGTTATTTTAAGATGACTATACCAAAGAAAAACACATTACAAAAAAAAAGTGGCTGTGTTAATTCAACACTTTTCGGTGTGACAGGACGATCATCACATTTTTGTGTTAAATCAAGACAAAACGGTATTGATTTCGATCATTTAACACAATAAAGATGTTGTTAACATTGATTCAACACTGTGATAACACAACAATGGAAGGTGTCAACACATGACACCTTCCATTGTGCTGACTCATCAAAATCAACACTGTTGTTGTGATAATTTAACACAAAAAGTGGTGGTTGTCCTGGGACACCGAAAAGTGTTGAATTACACATCAATTTTTTGCAGTCCTGAGAAGGAAGACAGACTTTTAATTTACATTAACTATATTACAATAAATATAATATTCTCTAGAAGACGTAAAATTTTATTTTAATATTTGTCAGAACAGTTTTAGTAAAGACTAGACCCAGATCAGTTTAAATCTGGATCCTGTAATCCAGAATATAATGACTCTTCTAAATACACGTATTTAGAATCTGACTCTGGATTTAAATTTCTGGATCTTCGAATTGAATTCAATTTACTTACGACCTTTAAGCATCTATGGCTCAGGCTTTGTAGATCCTGAACATGGATCCGATATTCTGATGTCGGATTCAAATCCCTAGGTTCAGGTACGTCAGGGTAAGGATCTTAGGTTTGAGATCCATTATCTGAAACCTAATCCCAACTGTCACATTCAATATGTTTCCGATTCCCAAGATATATTATGATCCAATATCTGACATTCCGTTTCCAAGTTACAGAACCTCTGGATCCTAAGCTTAGAGATTCAATGCAATATTTGGATTCTATTCCCAAGATTGAGATAGCATGTCTGGTTTAGAATCTAAAATTCAATATAATAAATACAGATCGGGGTAACATTATCGAATGCTAAGTTTCACCCGCCCATCCTGCTCCGTATTGAGAGTTTAATCCAAAATGTACATTTTCAAACTTTAACGAATATAAACTGTTTCCAACCCAAGGGTGCCCACGAAGGGGTTGGGACTACAGAATGCGCCCATACGAATTTTGGGGGGATTTTAAAATACTGATTTATATCAACAGGGACTTTGATATAAACTGGTTCCATTCTCTACTTCCAAAATGTCTGCTCTCGTACGGTTTGACATACTAGAAAGACCATTTCACGGCATCTATATACAACCAGTAACAATCGTGAAAAATGTAGACCACCTTAGAAAACAGATTATGCTGGGCATATTATATTACTTCCCTTGAAATATGCTTCATGAAAAGAATATTCCAGAAGCCAAGGGATACAAGTAACATTAACGAATAAAAAAAGTTTGAGGTAATCTTTCATATCCCAAAATATATGTGACACAAAACTGTCATATCTTGTACATGGACACATTAAGGTCCAAGGTTTCTTTGTACAAAATATGACAGTTTCCTATCACATATATTTCGGGTTATATATAAAAGTTTACCTCAATTTTTTTTTATTCGTTAATGTCACTTGTATCCCTTGGCTTCCAGGGTCTACATTTATTTTCTCCTCCTGAAACATACTTCAAACTGCGTAGATTCCCTTTAATAGTCAAGGTCCAACCACCGGACAATGGATGTCGTTGCACAAATTCTCATCAACCGCTTTCACACAACGAGTGCATGGAAGTGATTAACACGTCTATTTGTAAAACTGGAGTGAAAGTAAACACCTCGCTTTCCTGTGTTGACACTCCAGACAGATTAAATTCGGAATGTGAGATAATCGGGGTAATCGCTTCAGGAATAAATATTACCGCTGCACTTGCTAGACTCACTAAACTGAAGTCATATATTCAGTTATAATGTATATTACATTTATTTTAAGAATAGAATGTAAAATTATAAATATTTAACTTCACAGATTACATTCTTAATAGAAATTGAGTCTAAGAAGTAGTATTATAACTGTTTATTTTAACTTTCCCGTTCTATTTTGGAAATAAATGGAGGCTTGGTTGGTTTCTAAGAAAATATGTCCTAAATTATTCCAGTAAATTAGTCTTTTAACATGTATTGGTCATTTACTTATTCAACATGCACAATATTCGTGGTCTAATTGTTGCGGCTGCAGACTTGATTTTATATATATATTCTTGACTTTAGGTCCTCTTTGAGAGAGAAACATAAAGTTTTAGGGA
>JAGDQP010012895.1:0-25249 GCA_022664845.1 Lepisma saccharinum
TTTATATTTTTAGACATGCTAGTAGTAAAATTCCACTAGGTTGGGTTCATTCTTGGTTCTGTCTTGTATTGGTCAGTTATTTCGTATAAAGGCTGTTTGTGTTAGGTACTGTTTAAAAATTCCTAGTCCCTTATATGCGATTAGTGTTGGGTCTTGTGGCATAGCCACTTATCAGTTTCTCTACCATATTCTTTCTTGATTTCCTACCAGAAGCTCTGGATTAGTCTGTTCAGCTCGTTTTCACAGTGTGAGTAGTATTCTACTGGGGAAATAGCTGTGTTTCCATACTTTGTTCTCCTTTTGTTCAACTGGCTCTAAAAGTTCTTTACACGTAATTACTGTTTGAACTATTCTCTTCCTGTAACCTCTAGCAGTTGGTCACTGGATGGGTCACATTTTTTCAACTCTAAAAACTGGAGCAATACTGTCGTAATTGATCGCACTTCCTCTCTAATATTCATTGAAAACATATTGCAATATGAAGACATGATCACACATTTTACTCCAGGATCGCACTTACCCCAAATCCGAAGTAAGTGTGATCACGACACTTTGTAAAACGTACTTTTTTTTCCTTCAAAAATTTGAGTCATCAATAACACATTTTATAGTTGCCCATTAAAGCTAAACCACAATTCATGATCTTCGTATATTGTGTCTATTCAACGTTTTCATATAAGCATATTTCCCAAAACAAAAGTATCCTGATCACACTTACCCTGCATGACCCTATGTATTTAGTCCTCTTTTTACCAGTTAAATTGTGGCATCTCTTCCCATTCGTCTTTAGATGCATTTTGGCCAATGCCAGACAACAACCCTAACCTAACTTCCAGTAATGGTTTGGAATCACATGGTCTTTTCAACACGATGTGGCTTTGTGTACGATCTTCCTGTTTTATTTCTCTTAGTGCCTTAGAATTCGGTATTCTCAATTGTCTACTAATACGCCTTTGAAACCATAAATTTATTCTCTGGTTTACCACGTTTACTAACAAGAGTCCCATTTTGTATAAAAATGCTGATGCAACGAAAATGTAGCTTATTGGGTCTCGTTAATTCATAATTCAGTGTCGAACAATGTACTAAATCTAATAAAACTAACATATAACATGGATTAACGTTGTGTAAACAATTGCAGTCAGTCTACAACGGAAATAGAAAATCTGAAAACATTCCACAAATTACAATATCAATTTCAGTGGACGGATCATTCTCGTGGTTTATTTCTATGATGAATATAGTTCCCACTACATTGAGCAATTGAGAATAGCTTCGCCATCTCTCTATATATGACATCTGGAGCTTTTATATTATTTTGGAACATTGCCGAATACTTTGGAATAAATCGTATTTCAAAGTCTTACTTATTATGTACAGGAAATTCTCAAAAGAGGCAATATTTTACCTACTAAACCTTATGAATTCGTTCTGATCAATATGAATCGTGTATCCTCATTACCTGTGGTCTAGTGGCAAAACCTTCGTTTTTGTTAAATGGCAACACGACTGAAATAACACATAATTTGAAAACTTCTTTGATTCTATTTACACAAATGCTATTTTGGAACTTCACCGAATACTTTGGAAAAAATACTTTGGATATATACATACAGGGTGGTCCACCTAAAACTAGCACCTCAAATATCTCGGCTCCTATTTCACATAGAACTTTGAAATAAAAAAGTGAATTACTAAGTTGCATAGGGTATATGGCATACGGCAAATCAAATGGTATTATTTTCAGTATGAGTGGCGTACCCGTACGAGGGGTCAACTTCAAAATTTTAAATGGAAAGTGGGGTAACTATTCACTTCTTTGGAACAAGGAACAGTGAAAATGGAACAACTTTTAGAGGAAACATGTTGTAATATTACCTACGGTATAGCAGCTACGACAGCCAACTGTTATTGGAATGATAGTACAGTGCCTCAAATTGACATGTCAAATAACTCAGCTCCTATTTCACATAGAGCTTTGAAATAAAAAAAGTGGATTAGTAATTTACATATAGCAAATCAAATTGTAATATTTTCAATATCAGTGGCGGACCGGGAATACCCATACGGGGGGTCAACTATCAGTGGCGGACCGGGAATGCCAGAAGGTGTTGCACCAAAAGTCATTTGGCGTCTAATTCAAACTGCTGTATACTTGGCATTTACAACGCGTTCATGCTCTCGAGAGAACTGATTATCTCCCGCGACGAAACTTTTATGAGTGGTTTGTAAGTTACAGAAAATCCCGCATTTCCATTCTTAATTCTATTTACAGATGAGTCTTGTTTCACAAGGGGCGGTATAATCAAATTTCATAACCTATGGGCAGAGGGGAACCCACTTCAAATTGTCGTCACAAATAAACAAAGGCAATTTACTGTCAATGTCTGGGCTGGTATGATCGGGAACCACCTCTTAGGACCATACTTTTCTCCACGTCGCTTAACTGACGAACTCTATCTAGAATTCTTGCAACGTGAACTTGCGATTCTACTAGAGGATGTAACTGTGGATGTTAGACGTCAAATGTGGTTTATTCACGATGGAGCTCCACCTCATTTCTATGGACAAGTTCGAATACATTTAAATGACGTATTTCAGAGAAGATGGATAGAAAGGGGTGGTCCAGTTTCTTGGCCCGCTCGTTCACCAGATTTAAATCCTATGGATTTTTATTTGTGGAGACATTTGACAGGTATTGTGTATACGACGGAGGTTCGTGATCTACGAGATCTGCAACAACGTATCCACGACGAATTCCAAGTAATTCGAGATACGCCTGAAATATTCGACAACATTCATCGTTCATTAACTCGCCGCGCTCACGCTTATATTTGCTCCAATGGAGGCCACATTGAACTAACTAACTCTATGGTTTATGGAACTCGCAAGTTCATCGCCGTAGTAACAAACGTTCGCCATTGGATTGTATCCTGGGCAACATCAAGCCAGTTTTCATCACAAACACCTACTTCTCGAAGATATCTTCTAATATTGTCCTCCCAACGACCTTTCGGTCTTCCCAATGGCCTCCTTCCATCCGGCCTTCCAACCAAGATAGAATATAATCTTCGTTTTTCCCCGTCTGAGCTACATGACCTGCCCACCTTAGGCGTCGTGATTTAATTATTTTTACAACATCTAGTGAATCGTACAGTCCGTAGAGTTCTTCATTATGCAGTCTCCTCCACTCTCCAGACATCTCGGCCCGTATATTTTTCTCAACATCTTATTTTCAAACACACGCAATTTATGTTCATCTGCTAAGGTTGTACTCCAACTTTCGCAACCGTAAAGTATTACCGGCACAATAGTTACAATTTTAACTTTCTTAATATTAATCGCTAGGCTAGAAGTTTCTGGACTGAATAGAAACATGCGTTGCCCAATACTAAACGACTTTTTATTTCTTCCGTGACCTGATTTTTGCTTGTTACGTATGCTCCCAAGTATTTAAATTTCGTACGTATGCTCCCAAGTACTTAAAATGACGGCTGCATCGTCAGAAATGATGTGATATCTGTACAGAAATGATGATGTAAACAGTGTTAGATTAGCAAAGCACAATCGAAGTACTGATACATCCAATCGAGCAATGCCTATGATTGAGGAAGTGTCACATAAACAGTGTGCGTGTAACTTTCTGCCATTTACTCATCAGCACAAAACAATTTCACTGAACAGCTTCTATTCGAGAAGTAAATATGTTGATTTTTTTAAATAAATTCACAACTGACATTAAAAAAGTTGAGTTCGTCATTTGCATATGACATGAAATGTATGTGACACAAACTATGAATATTATATGTCACATGTCTCGTGTTATATATTGTTATATAAAGATTAACTCAAACTTTTTGTTTTTCAATTATATCTGCATTCCTTTAATCTTAACCTCCAAGTTTTGCTTTGGTGCAAGTGCAGCACATCTAAATGTTTTGGCACTATCCTTATAGTATTCGTTCATTTATTTCTTCACATTCTTTGTTATTGGGTAGGAGCTTGACTATGTGTCTGTGTCAGCGAAATGGAAAGGGAGAGGGAGAAAAACTGGTATATTCAAGCTTATTTTTCTAACAATGGTTTGTTGAGTGCATCATGTCTATGTATGTTTAAATGTTAAGAATTTCGTAGTTCTCGGTAGTTTTATTCTGTTATGTAAATCAAATAAATCGTATATTACAGTTAAGAGCACGAGGCTATCTACTCTAAACTTGACGTGCCAATTAATAGTCTAGATAATTAATAAATAAGACCAACTGCCTTTTTTCAGAGAATGATGCGCTTTAGGCAAAGGCTATCATATTTACACATAGCCTATTCGTACCAACAATTTAGTATTGTAATAAAAAACAGCTTTAATAAATATAGCATTTTTCAGTTGTTTCGACATGGTGACAGAACACCAAGAGAATCATATTCCAAAGATCCATATGGCAATGGCACCAAGTATTTTCCCGAAGGTTGGGGACAATTGACAAAGGTAAGCTCATAAAACATATAACGTTTTTCTTTCTATATTACTGCAAATTTGTTGCCTGGAATTTTTTAAAAAAATTATATATGGTCTGTAGACTCTTATCTATTTCCTATCATGAGTGTGATTCGATATTAATGTCCTAAATAAGCCACGCATTTTTTTTTTTTTTTTTTTTTTCCACGCATCCCGTAAATTATTCATCAAAAGGTGGCAACCCTAGCTACTGCTTTCTTTATTGCATTGTAGCAGCCTTATATTAATGTCACTGATAACCCACATCGGGTCTTGTACTACTACCAATCGCATCAGGACTTCCGCACGCTTTTAGCGTTATGTGAAGCGAATGACATTAAGTTCCCGGTTATGTTAAGCGAAGTGTCATATTTTGAAAGGAACGAGAAATTTCCAAACTCACCTCTGACAGTCACTGTCGTTGGCTTTGATAGAAAAGGATTCTTCCTATTACATTTCACCAAGGAACAAATTGCAGGCAAAAATATTAAAAACACACACCAGTGAAAAACAACAATGTGTCCTGGGAAGTGTTGAAATTCGAACATCTCAAGCAGCTGCTCCAATAGGATGTGGTCGTTTAGCAGATTTTGAAAGCTTTTTACAGCCTGTGACCACATGTTTGCAAAACCCAACGGTTTCTTAGTCCACCTCTACTCGAAAACACATCGCCCGTGGCTTTAGCTATATGCTTTGTTGGACGATTGAGAGAAGAACCTACATATATCGTGGGGAAAACACAGCTCAAAAGTTTTTGGTAGGCATGGAAGAACAGTCGGAGACAATTGTCAATAAATTAGACCACCATAAACCTATTTAACCGTTATCTCCTCGTCGAAACCAAGCACACCGACATTTGACAGAGTTCCCTGTATGTGGGTAAGAATATACAGCTGAAAATTACAAGGTGAAGCATCATAACCACCTGACAGGCGTGTTTATCTGTTCCCTATAAACAACTGCAACTTGCAGATTCGGCAGCAGAGTAACTTAGTGAGCGTGTTCTTCCATAACTTAGGGATACGACGCTCATCAGTTCATCAGAGTTGGGGTGTGCGCCAGGCAAAATATCGATTCTTCTACAAACACACCTTGTTCACCAAAGCATTCAACTTCAATGGATTAAAGAAAGATCGAGCTGAGGTTTCTGGCTTTGACAGATTCCTCCTGTATAAGCTGGAGATGCTGGTCTCGAAATTACAACAAGATGAGATGGTATACACCTGTGACTATTTCAGGAATGATGACAGTGAGAAATTATCGCTGGCCACTCAAAAGGGCGTGTACTGATACAGTTATATCACCGACTTCGAAAAATTCAACGAGCCCCAACTTCCACCCAAGGAGGCCTTCATTGATCTCTTGAACGGGAGTGTGTAGCGATGAATCACTTGACTATACAGAGATGATTTTGGTAAAGTTTCAACTGGAGCTACCTGGATGAGCTTCACGGCCACTACCTCAGATGCAATGTGCTGCTAACAGCCGATGTGCTGCATAACTTTAGGAAAACCTGCATGGACATATATTGTAAGAACATATACTCTTCAACACTACATTGGATTTGTCATGGTAGACCATACTGCTGTAAACTCAAATCCATCTTAAGTTGTTTTCAGATACCGACACCGACATATATCTCTTAATGAAGATCTTATTTTGTGGAGGGTATGTGATGTGACTTTACGACATGGAACGGTGAATAATCAATTTTTGTAAGATTTTGACACTAAGTAGGAGTCGTCTTACCTTATGTACTTCGACGTGAACAATTTATACGGATTGCTAGAGTGAATTTCTCCCACAGGGTGAGTTTCGGTTGGAACCATCACTCTTGTCATGGAATGACCAAAACAAACTTCCATAGTGGCCAGCTGATCATGAACATGGGATCTTCATTGAGGATGATTTCGATTATCCGGAAACTGCATGGTCAGATCAAGGACATTCCAATGGCACCTATCAATGAAATTCCTCCAGGTGGTAAGCACAAAAAGCTGCTGTCAACAGTTGAAGCCAAGAAGAATTACGTTGTGTACTACCAAATGCTCTAATTTTACCTGAAACATATGAAACCCCCATCGTGTGCTCTGATTCAAACAATCGAAATGGCTGTCGGGCTACATAGAGTTCAATGACACACAACGGCAGCAAGCCAAGACTGAATTTGAGAAGGACTTCTTCAAACTGATGAACAACGCTGGGTGCGGCAAGAAGATTGAAATCGTGGGTAGACGCAAGGAGATGCAATTGTCTCCCATGAGTAAAAATGCAAATAGCTAGTGGCGAAACCCCAGTTCAGATCACGAGTGATACTTGAGAACTTTACGTTGATCCACAAGTCGGTTAAGCTAGAGAAACCCATTTATGTTGGGGCTGCCGTCTTGGAGTTATCAAAACTGACGATGTACAATTTCCACTACAACGTGATGAAACCACGCTATGAGGAGAGAATAACTACAACCTACAAGGGCACTGATTCATTCATTTACCACATCAATATACACAATGTCTATAAGAACATGACAGATGCTGGAACATTTCGACAAATTATTGAAGGCTAAACTGAGCACACTCCGCAGTTCGATGTCATCAAGTATTAAAGAGAGAAATCTCCTCCTCTCGTACCACACTCTTTGAGAGCTACAGACACTAGATAATAAAATCAAGTCTGTCATTGCCTTGTACGGAAATCTCTTGCCCAACGCTGGTACAAGCCAATATCACCACGATTCGGAACGAGCTTGACAAAGCACAAATATCAGTTAATCTCATGCAATGATGTCAAAGACTTGATCGACAGCTTGAATAAGAAGCTGAAAGACTTACTGTCAACTTACAGACAGCTGTGGCAACGTTGGAAAATGCAATTCAAAAAACTCAACACAGCAGGACTTGGTAAAGATCAATGATGTGATCAACAAGCTACAAGGTGAATTCGCAAGCTTCCGCGATAAAGTCTACAAGTTCAGTGATGAGATCAAGAACATCCCTTTGTACATCGACGTCAGCGAAATCAACAAGAAACTGGAATAGTTTGAAACGCTACCGGGAAATTTGTCATAATTAGCGAATGTCCATATTGACCTTCGAACTAGGGGTATTCAGAATTCCGGAATGGAAATCAGAATTCCGGAATTCAAATGAAAATTTCTACGATTCTGGAATTTCGGAAAGTCAGAACACCGGAATTTCGGAAAGTTGGAATTTCGAAATGTCGAGCATTATCATCAAATGGTAGAAAAGAACGGTTCACCACCAGCAGACAAATCGACAAGACATGTTATTTTCATAACAATTAAAACTTGCTGGATAAGGTGTAATACAGTGTAAAGAATGCTTACGATGAACGCCTGAGCCGGAAGTGCCTAAAAGCCTTAAATAAAATTCAAACTCTTGTGTTGGAATTCTATTTCATAATTTTGGAAAGTCGGAATTTCTGAATTTCGGAAAGTCGCAATTTCGGAATTTTGGAAATTCGGAATTTCGGACTTTTAAAATTGTGAATTTAAGTTTAATTTGTAAGGTCTTTAGCCTAAAGGCTTCAGGCAAATTTGGTTCAGACTGGATAGATGATGGTGGGGTGATTGGTGGAATGGAGAAAGTAGGAGGAAACAGGAGAGCACGGAGAAAACCCACTCACATGGTGTTTGTCCACCACAAAACCCACATGGCACGATCAGGGATCGAACCGACGACCTCAAGTGCCAGAGCTGAACCCTTTACCATTCAGCCACCACGACTCTGGGAATTCCGAAACGGCGTAATTTCGGAAAGTAGGAATTTCGGAAAATCAGAATTCCGGAATTTTTAGGAATTCCGGGAAATTCCGAAACCCATGTAATTCCGAATTCAGGAATTGACTTTGGACATCCTAATACTCCTACTTCAAACCTTGTAGCTATTGTAAACACCCTGAAGTCAACAGATTGAAGGAAGCTCTTGTAGACATTAACAAAAAGATCCAGGGCTTCAACGACCTCCTCACTGACCTTATCACTCCCCAACATGTCGTTCAAACTGATCAGACTGAATTAGGCGACATTCAAAAAAATCACCCAGGGAATCCAAATCACCCAGGTAGAGACTAACAGCGAGTCTCTGACTAATCTCACATCACAAACTGAAACCAATGTTGGTCAGATCCGGTCAGTACTTACCTCCCTTCAAGAAACCGTCAATACACTGCCCACCTCCAAGGAATTCGAGAATAGCTATTTCGAACATACTACAGAATACCTTTGAATATATTCCAGAACCTGGGGTCGTAGAGACTGTGAAAGAGTAGCTCGAAAACTTTCAGGTTAGCATTCTCCTGCTCCTCACTCATGAGGATATCACTGGTATTTGAGACGTTCTGACTTTCGTTAAGGAACAGTGCAAGCAAGCTATAGAGGAGCAAGAGATATTCATTTCTGTTCATGGTGTCAATGAAATTATCAGTGGTCTGAATGATGCCTTGCAGAAATTGCAGGACAGCGCTACCAGTCACGAAACCCTTCTTAATATTCAGAAAAGCTTGGAGATCTGCAAACTGATTATGCCTCTGTGTCCAATGGTTCGTCAATGCTACAGGCGAAGTATGCTGACCTTGATCAGTTTAAATCTCTGGAAACCACCATGGGTCTTTCACATGAGAACCGTGGGCATTCAGGAGACAGTAAACAACCTCAGGACAATTACGTAAGTGCTATAGTTTTCAACAACGTGGGACAGACCTCAATAGACAGGTGGGAAATCTTAACTCTCAGCTACGGGAGTACATTAAGACACTCATAAGTGTCCATATTATAAAGGCGTACAGTACACCACACGAAGAACGTGAATTCCGAGGCGTGAAGACATGTATTCGACGGCAACATGAATTATTTTGATTTCTACCTTGCAGGTAGCCTTGCGTTCACTGGAGTGACTTTCCTTCGGAAGAAACATGGGGGCTTCTCAATCATGGACATTACGCGAATAAGTCGATCTGGTAGCCGTATGGGTTGGACTAAAAGGTCCCGGGTACGAATCCCGGTTGGGCCATGGATGTGAATTGAATTGGTGAGATGCAAAAGGAACACATTCCACTTGGAGTGATTTTGAGAAAAACAAAAAAACTGCGTATCAAAAATGTCGTTTGTAGTACTAGTTATGCTGTATATTCTCCACCTACTTCCCAGTACGAGGCAGTCTTAATTATGCCGTAAATTATTCTGAAAGTGTTTCGAGTGTTTTCCTTTTGCATCTCATTTGATTGTTGGAGAATAATATTTTTATTTTTAGTTCAGAATTGCTATATAATGGGATAAAATGTTAGAAACGTTATTTATTTTTATTAATTTCAATCGTTATTTGCTATGTGGTACATATTACCTGTATATCTATACAATGTTACAAATGTTATACGTTTCTAACTTTTTCAATTTTTGTGTTGTGTAAATTGCTTTGTATTTTTGATACATTACAAAATTTAAACACGTAAATACTACAAAATTCCAACTGGTATAATATAATGCAATTTTCCAATGCTAGAAAATTAACATAAACATTATATATTAGAACAAGTACAACTGTTTCACACTGTGACTTGAAAAACGCAACTTTTTATCAAGCAAAAGTAAATTTTCTTTTGTGTGTGCCATTTACTAATTCAGTCATTCGGAATCATCCTGTGTCATCATTATCACGTGTGAGCCAGAGTAATATTCTGTCATAGATACCCTTGTATTCATGAGGAATATGTTTCACTATTTTTTCCACGGCCTGTGATTTCTTCTTGTTTATATAAATGTGATGGTTGTATGAAGGAGTTGTTGGCAGAGTTACATCCCCGCAACCCTCGAAAAGGTAGAAAATATCACTTTCCAGTCCATCAATGGATTCAACATATCCTATTTGATCATTCCTATAAATGCAATATCTGAATTTGCTTATGTGGAAGTCGGACTGATTAAACACCTCAGTTTAAATATCTAGGTTTAGTAGGCTAGAAGTGAAGAAATCTTTTCCTTCTTTGGACAGTGGGTAGGGATAGGTACATGGAGCAAAATGGCTGAGTTTGAAATGTAAAAAATGTGGAATGTTTTCCTTTCTCACCGATTCAATTTTAACTGGTATCGCATTCATAATCGTGACGGACTGAACTCAAAATTACTAAAAATGACGCATACGAAATAAAGTTTACAAGTTTTATCTACCCGAAAGACAAGGAGAAGTACAAAGGCATATCGCTAGGACAGTATGATGGAGTAAGAGGAGTTTCAGAATTTGAGGAAGATCCCAAAATTGAGAAACAGGAGTTTCTGATCGAGCCAGGCGAACGTATAGTTATAATACACACCGTACCTGCTGAGCATCCAATCGCAATTAGCATGCTTTTCATCACACCTCTGCAGTACGATTAAAATAGTGCTGAGAGCTGGAATCGGTAGGAAAAGGGTGCCCAATAACCACTAGCGTGGCGTCAATAAGCAATAACGTAGTGTGGTAAATCTTGAATGCAGTAAAGGACAAGCTGTAGAAGACAATTGCACCTGACTTACTTCCTTTTCGTGAGTTTTAGCCACTTATATATCCTACTGATTTGTAATAAATTACAGCTGCCATCTAAACTGATGCAATATAATAGCTTCCCAGACCCTTACAGCAATATGACATCGTCAGTTCGTGGGAAAATCGTGGCCGAGTTGCATAAGCCAGCGAGAAGACATTATCTTTGCATGCCAATTGTAACTAAAGGTGTTCATGATCTTTGGCAAGCTGACCTCGTAGAAATGAATAGAGGCAAATTAAAAGGTATGGCAAAGCTCAACCGTGGCTTCAAATCTCTGTTGACTGTCATTGACAGTTTTAGCAAGTTTGCATGAGCAGCTTCGATGAAACATAAGGCTGGCAAAGAGATTTCTCACGCCTTCGGAAGTGTTCTCAAGCAGACCGCCCAAGCTTCAATTTTTTTGCAGACAAACCATGGTCGAGAATTCTATAACTCAGACTTTCCTAGGTTAATGAAGCAGAACAAAATCAAGCATTATTTCACATACAGCGACGTCAAGGCCTCCTTAGTCGAAAGGTGTAACAGTTCCCTCAGTAACTTGATGTGGAAAGAGTTTACGCTGCAGGGCAATTACAAGTGGCTTGGTATTCTGCCGGGCCTAGTAATCAAATACAACAATACAAAGCACTCCACCTTCAAAATAAAACCGGTTGACGTCATTAGAAAGCAGAATGAGGCGGAGCTGATATCTAAAGTCTACTGTCCGAAATACTCTGCTGTCTCGTGAAGGAAGATGATGAAATTCAAAGTGAACGACTATGCGTCTCAGTAAGTTGAAAAACAGGTTTGATCGTCGTTTCACTCGGAACTGGAGTACGGAGATTTTCCAGACTGTCAGTGTCTTCCCCACGAATCCTCCGACCTACCATCTAAAGGATTCAAGCAAAGAGCTTATCGAGGGCCGTTTCTACTAGCAGGAAGTGATGAAAACCAGGTTTCTCGACACATATTTGATTAAGGTCTTGCGTAGGAAACATGACAAGGCATATGTGATGTGGTTTGGTCTGTCTTCGAATTATAATTCGTGGGTTGACTTGAAGTCCACACTGCAGCATTGTGGACTGTAAGGCAGCGTCTGCTACAAGATGATAGCTTGGGCGCTTAAAATCGTAATGGAAACTTGCTTCCAAACAACATTCAATGTCTTATTACAGGCTCCTCGGGCTCAGGGTAGACTACGCTTGCGATTGACAATTTTGTCTCGGTTCCAGGCTGACTTGACTGGATGGCTCGTCATCTGTATGTGTCCAAGAGTTTGGAACAGCCCAAATACCAGCAGCTTCAAACCGCGTTCAACGAGGCTTCTAAGATTCTCAGGGAGGAAATGCTACATTCTCGCCATCAGTCCTTCCATCTACCTGTCTCTTTTGTGATCTTCAACGACTACATTCTGGAAGGCCAGAATGCAGTGCGAGCTTACTTCATGAGAGGGAGGCGCAAAAAGCTGGACTGCTTTTATCTCATACAGACCTTCATCAAGATTCCAAAGCACCTCAACAGACAACACGAACTTCCTGTGCATATTCCGCCAAGACAACAATACGGATCTAAAGCACGTGTATGACGATTATGGAGGAGGAGACACCCAGTTTTAAAAGTTCAAGGAGATCTGTTCGGCATATTGATTACGGATTCTTCTTGAATGACATGACACGAAAGCCAAACTTACGGTTCTTCTTGAATGACATGACTCGAAAGCCAAACGAGGACAAGTATCGCAATTTGATTGACCACTTCCTCATCGCAATGTCACAGTAATATATTTACGACAAAACTGACTTCAGAAACATATGTCTCGTAAAATTCTAACTCGGAATGATATATTACACGACCTCCGTTCTATTTAAGAAAATCAATCGAGATTTAATGATGGCGGACATGAAGAACGTGCCCTCCAACAAATAGCGCCTTCAACACACTACCTTTTACTGTTTATATGTCTTTTTTTTTTTTTTTTTTTTTTTTTTTTTTTTTTTTATAGAAGTTTAAGAGTGAAAGGTTATTTTCACGCCTTTCGATCACTTTGCACAGACAGAATTTGACTTTTATATCACCGATATCTCCCACAGCAATCACACTCGAGTGGAAAAACCGGGCACCCCAACACAATGGTAGAGCGCTAGCGTAGCATTCGGGAGGTCATGGGTTCGATCTCAGCGGCCGACCAATCCTTACTGAGGTTTTCCCAGGGTTTTTATTCTGTCACAACAGGCAAATGCCGGGAAGGCACCTTCTACATACCAGGTGTGTAAATATGAAACCGGAATTTGTGCATAGACGGCGTTAGCTGTGACTGTGGTTACTGTAAAACTGCGTCCTTGGCGCCATTTGCTTGTTTTGACTGCTGGTAACGATTTGCAACTCACAACCAGACAAGTTTCATGACATAGTGTAGTGTTTAATAGCGTTGAACATAGCGCAATTTGTGCCTACAAACTACGATGTGCGGACAGCATTGATTTTTTGTTACCATTTGAAGAAAACTGCTGCAGAATCGCATCGCATGCTTGTCGTAGCTTACGGTGATCATGCTCTTGGTAAGTCACAGTGTTTTGCGTGGATTACAAAATTTAAAAGTGACGATTTTGACGTGAGAAACGAAGAATGTGGAAGACCACCGAAAAAGTTTGCAGACAGTGAATTGCAAGCTTTGTTGGATGAGGATGACGCTCAAACGCAACAACAACTCGCGGATCAATTAAATATGACACGAGAAGCAGTTTCCATACGTTTAAAAGCCATGAACAAGATTCAGAAGGTGGGAAAATGTTTTCTACATGCATTGACTGAACGACAACAAGAAAACCGAAAAACCACTTGCGAAATTCTGCTCGCCACGTACAAAAGGAGAAATTCATTTCTCCATCGAATTGTGACTCGTCACGAAAAGTGGATCTATTTCGAGAATCCTAAGTGTAAAAGATCATGGGTAACTCCCGGATAACCGGCGACATCGACTGCAAGACTAAATCGCTATGGACGGAAGACAATGCTTTGTGTTTGGTGGGATCAGAAGAGAGTGATCTATTATGAACTGCTGAAACCTGGCGAAACCGTTAATACCCAACGTTACCGACAACAAATGATCGATTTGCGTGAAAAACGACCAGAATATGACCAAAGACAACATAAAGTGATTGTGCTTCACGATAATGCACCCTTCCACACAGCAAAACCGGCCAAGGAAACGATTGCGACGTCTGGCTGGGAAATCCTTCCGCATGCGGCTTACTCACCAGACTTGGCGCCTTCCGATTTTCACTTATTTGCATTCATGGGATACGCACTTGCTGACCAGCGCTTCACATCTTACGAAAATGTACGAAAATGGCTTGATGACTGGTTTGCAGCACAAGAGGCACAGTTTTTTTGGTCTGGCATCCACACATTGCCGGAACGATGGCAGAAATGTATCGCTAGCTATGGCCAATACTTCGAATAAAATAGTTCTTAGCATTGTCATCCAACCACTGTGTCTTTTCTGTACATAAATTCCGGTTTCATATTTACGCACCTGGTGGCACCTCGCCGAAACCTTCCCGAATCCTTCCGCCTATCCTGGCCTGAGCCTTAGATGCCTAAAACCCATAAGTAAAATTCAAAAATTAAAATTCAAGTTGTGAAATTAGCATGGGCACATACCTTGACATTTTAGTCATACCTTGACCTTTGCTGTTCCATGAGTATGTTTGCTTGTAAAATGGGCAGGACATGTAACTCGGATGGGGAAAATTTGTTGATGGGGTTCATATTTTTGCTTAACTTGAAAATTACTCATTCTTATCTAACAAAATTAGATACAAACGATACTTATAGAAGGGAATAAATGAAAACCTGTGCGTAATTAACGAACAAGACATCTTGTAATAGGTGTATTACATACTGGTAATACAAGATATTTTAATTTTTGTTTGGGATTCATTGGGGATTCAATATGTATTATATTAAATTCATTAACAATGTAAATACATAGTCTACATTCTTGTATATGAGAGATAAGAAGAGTTATATTTAGATTATTTAAATATATTGTTGTACATTAAATGTATTACTACTACTACGATATTATTATTATTAAAATATTTCTTATCCTTGTACGGAGAATCTCTATTCTAAAAATATATTCTACGTCGAAAGATATTGTTCAGCTCTCCAGTGTTATCGTAATTCTGCAAATTATCGGACAGTATATTTCGGATTGGAAGATATGTATTTTTATCTTCAACATTGATATTGTTTCTTTCTCGTACATTTTACATTACACTGGTAACGAAAACATAAAAGGAAACAATTATGTTTCTCCGAAAATGTAATATTGTATGGTTCGCATTTTAACATATATTTTCTTGTCCTTCACTTTTCAGTAGATTAGTTCCTTTCATTGTTTAGATAATGTCTGGTTTCTTATGTTTAGAAAGTATTATAATGTGTGTTATTTCTCCGAATAGCTTGGAAAACAACAGATGTTTGAACTTGGTTCCAGTATCCGTAAGCAGTATCCTGGCTTTGTAACCCCATATACTTTCGAGGATGTGTACGTGTCCAGTAGCGATCTTGATCGAACCATTATGAGCGCATCATGTTTTCTGGCTGGACTATATCCGCCAAAGGGGAATGAAGTATGGAATCCTAATCTTCTTTGGCAACCGATACCAATTCATACCATTCCAAAGTGTATGGACAAGGTTAGAATTATTTATATTCTGATTGTTTTAGTACGCGGTTAACAATTAAAAACATTTTCAGCAAAATTTCATTTTCCATAAGATCAAATAATGGCTTCCGACGACGTTCGGTTACATGGAAATTCCGGTTGGATTTCTGGATAAACAGTTCCATGTGAATGTTCTATGTACAATACTTCCTATGTTATTTAAAATTCCGCCATCTGGACTTCAAACTGAAGAAGTTTTCACAGCAAAATTTTCTCCTCTCTCGCAAACCTTCGCTTCAGCGTGTTCTACTAACTTGAAATTCTAGGTACGATATCTCGTGAGAGGACCCGAAGATACACCATTCTTGAACAAAGTAAAATAGATCGTTACGAAAGTCATTCAAGCGAAAAGAACTAGAACTGTCGTCTCAGATAAACTAGAAATTAAATTTCAGAAATCCAGTGATATTGGGAGAGAAAAGGCAATATGTAATAATACTGCAGAAACAAAATAAAACTCTCAACAGAGAAATCTGCATATCCGGACAAAATGCTTTTCTACACTTGGATTATAAATTATGATTTTCCCCTTCAGATTTTAGTGAAATAATGATAGGAAAAATAAATAATATAAAGATAATTAATAACTGATGAAAATAGACCCAGGGTCTAAATATAAATATTCAAACGCTATAACGACAATAGGGAAAAAAGAAGAATCCAGAACATTTTCATTCATCCCACAGCGTAAATAGAGGATTCGAGAAGGCACATTCCCTGAATGCTACATTACTCACCGGTAAGATGAGAAAAAAGTAATTCAAATTGTTTTCGAAATATCTTTTCTGCAAACAAATCAAAAATTCAGTCGACTAAGGAAAGGGAACAAGGAGAAAGGAAAATATATGTTCAAACTTCCCTAGACATAAGTTCTGCCCCTCTGCACTCCGTATGACTAAATGGATTAAGATTTTCAACGTTGTTTTTGTGTGCTGACTCTCCTAACAAGGTCACCTATCGGGCACAATTATGAACCAGTTCATCAAGTTTGAAAGGACCTTGGTAACGAAAGAAGCAGTCGCTTATTTTCTTTCCAAGGCCGAATTGTGCTATCTTGTTTTTAAGTAGATCAAATGCCCAATCCTCAGTCTAATGGCCTTGTTTGAAGGTTGAACGTTGTTGTTATGACTCTTCTCTGTATTCAACTTAACCATTTTTTCATGTCGCTTCATCAAATTAACACCTTCCAGCTCCTCGAGCCAGAATGCACTCCTTTTGAAGGAGTTACAAGCAAAAGAAGCTCAGAAATATCTCAGAGCGAGTATGTCGTGTGACCGAGGAGAATACGGAGTTATTGAGAGGCGACCGAACCTCAGCCAGCAGGACACTCCACGTCTTATGATCTTATTGACAGTACATGCCCAAACGTCTATTCAGTACACAGTGATAACGTACGATCATCGAAACCTTGGGATTATACGGACTGGTAGTAACATAATGATCACCTGCTATGTCTCCTTACTGCAGGTCTCAAAATCCATAATGTATCGAGCGAAGCCCAGTATTATCTATCTCCTTCCAAGAGAAAATTTTCTTGCAGAATTGAAAACATTTCTGAACTCCAAAATTCCCTTCATGGATTTCCTGAAAAATTCTAAGAGAAAAACAACTTATGCATCAATGTTTCTTTCAGGAAAAGTGTTCTGGGGGTAATTTAGATTTTTACAGGAGGTAACAGAGCTGATAGGGTGTAATTGAAAGGGTTTTTTTTTTTATTTACAAAAACAACTGTAGTCACATCTACTTTTTTTAATAAAGCAAAAAAAAATACTTCAAAATTCCATAATCCTGACTGAATTTCACTTCATTTTCTAATATAATATCTTCACATAGTTGTGTGAACAGATTGTATCAGAAATGTAGAGAATTTCAGCAAAACATGATATTTGGAAGGATTTTTTGTTGCTCTCATGAAAATTCAGAATTGCAAAAAAAAAAATAAATCATTTCTAGTAGAGCAATGAATGAACCCTTCTTACAAAATTTGTTGTTTTTAATTGGGGTAATTGACTCAGTCTGGGGGTAATACTCCCCGATCACCCCTTTGAAAGAAACAAGCTGTTATGCGCGATCAATATCCACGTTCTCCGATTAATTTATCTCTAAAGGGTCATTCCATGTGTAATCGACCAGCACGAGTTGCTCAACCATTTTCATCTTTTCTTATATTTGCACCATATATAGCCGTGTTAGTAAGCAGCACAAAACAATTTTTATTTCTTTATCAGCAGCTATTTTGAATCTAGGCTCACTTTTCTTCACTGCGGCAGGCAAAAATAGGGGTTTGCAGGAGTTTAAAAAAGAAACCACTGCTCTCTTCTCATTAAAGATAGAAAGTTCTGGTTTTCACTTGTTGAAAGAAGATATTTTGGGCTTTTAGAAAATACATAAAAATTTTGACAAATATTTTTTAAATCTGGACTTAAGGGGCTCATAATTCGACTTTACTCATAAGCCAAATCATAGTTTTTAGGGACTATTTAAGGTGACTTGGGGGTTGAAACCCCAAGTTGTTAATTATTTGTGTACGAACTATGCCTAGTACCGTTTCCAGATATGTAAGAAGTAAGTTTGGATTTAACCTACTGCCTAGCCTCCTCACCATAGGTGGTAGAACTTAAAATACATATTTGGGTCCTGTGTGCTTTCAGTTACACATGTCCCCTCAGTTTTTCTTACTTCTAAGACTAATTACAATAATCACAGTCGTGACATCTGGAGAAAAGACCTCCCCCCCCCACTTTGGTGTTTATCGGTACAAATTTAGTATTGATATGCGACTGCTATAATAAAATAAAATAAATAAGCATATACAACTTAAATTTAGGTCATTTATGGTGTATTTCCGATTGCCTACCTTACTACTTTTTCTCATGTTTTGAGACCCTATAACTTCTATACCACTTCGAACCCCAAAATGAAATTTACAGGTTTTGTACAGTATTAGTAGATAGATTGATTGGCAAAAGCAATAATTTTCTAACTGGTCCCCCTTTTTTTGGAAATTTTACCTTGAAATTCCAGAAATTTCTATTTTCTCGACTTTTAGGCCAAAATGCTAGGAAGGGGGCCAAATTCAAACTTTCTTCTTATATATCTGGAAACGGTACTAGGCATAGTTTTTACACAAAAATATACAACTTGGTGTTTCAACCCCCAAGTTACCTTAAATAGTTCATAAAAACTATGATTTGGCTCATGAGTAAGATCGAATTATGAGTCCCTTAAGTCCAGATTTCAAAAATATTTTTCAAAACTTTTATATATTTTCTAAAGGCCGAAAATATTTTCTTTCAACAAGTGAAAACCAGAACTTTCTATCTTTAATTAGAAGAGAACAGTGGCTTATTTTCTAAACCCTTGTAAATCTCCATTTTTGCCTGCCGCAGTGAAGAAAAGTGAGCCTAGATTCAAAATGGCAGCTGATAAAAATAAAATAAAAGTTGTTTTGTGCTGCTTACTAACATCTCTATCTATGGTGCAAATATGAAAAAAAAAATCAAAAATGGTCGAGCAACCATTTGCATAAAAATTGGTCGATTTCACATGGAATGCCCCTAACATGAAACAGACCTATGTCAATGTTAGTTATAGTTTCCTTAATTGATTTTGGTTTTGATCTGTTGCCAATGCTCGTAAGTCTGCTCAACTAATTTAAATATTCACACTAACTTTTCTTCAGGAACTTTAGCAAAGACCACGTTCACCTCAGCCAAGAAACGCGACAAAAATGTCCGTCCACGAAGTTATCAACGCATGAATAAAACAAAACTAATATTATAATCTTGAAGCTTCAATAATAAGACTGTCCAGGTTGTGTATAATCCTCAGCTCAGTAATGGTCTTTCTGTCGGTATCCAGGTTAGGAGACATAGAAAGTATGAAAGGAAAAGAAGTTGCTGTAGAGGAAGACTATATCCAGCAATTCCCTCCTTAAAACACGGACAGTGAAAACTCTATGGTTTGATACCCCTGCTAGCATACGCAAAAACACAGTGGTCATCAACTGGGTTATATATCAGGCCAAAGAAATTTCGCAAGCTTCCGAAAAAAATGTAAAAATCATAGTTTAAATTTGGCTTTATCAGGGCTGTGGGCGAGATCAAACCCTCCTTAAAGCTTTCGAAGGCTTCTAACACAACCAGCCCAAACTTAAATTTAGCATCCTTCCGAAGAAGGATAACTAAAAGTTCTAGCCAACATGAAAAGTTTTCAATATATATATATTTTTTTTTTTTTTCATTATCCTGCCAAGACCAAGAACCTGGGTACTTGCCTTTCGTACCTTTGAATGCCCATTTAGCTTAGGGTCAACCTTGATCTGCCTTCCAGAGACGATATAGTAGAGGAAAGGAATTTTTGAAAGGAGAAATTAATATTTCCGATCGTTGATACACAGTAAAAAATAGCTGTGTTAATTCAACACAATGCGGTGTCCCAGCGTGACTACCACTTTTGTGTGTTAAATCAACACAAAACACGGTGTTAATTTCGTACTGGGAGAAAAAAAAAGTACAGTTGCAGGAAGATTTGAACATGGGTTACCCAGTTAGAAGTCGAGCGTCTTACCGACATCGCTAAACCATCTGACAGGAAAAGCACTAGATTGAAACAATGTAGAGGATAAAAATTCTTGCTGAACCTCAAACACAAACAAAGTTACTGTCACGACTTATGCCATGGTTTAATCACTTTTCCATTATTCAATTAGGGATCGCAATCCCCATTTATTGAGAATATTTTCCATTTCTATGAAAGCAAGCGCAGTATTTGACATATTGTTACTAAGAAAGCAGTAATGCTGCTCAAGTGTTTGGCTGACACCATCTTGCTTGCTTTCATAGAAATAGAATATTTTCAATGAATGGGAATTCTGGTTATTAATTGACAAATAGGAAGTGATAAAACCATGGGATAAGTCGTGCAAGTAACTTAATTAATTTTGGGGATTCCGCAACATATATTTGAACTCATATACTGTTTAAATCTATAGTGTAGTCGTTTAATTCAAATGTTGATCACTAAATATCGTTTGCATCTAGTGCATTTTCTGTCTGACGATTTAGCAAAGTCGGTAAGACGCTCGACTTCTAACTGAGCAACCCATGTTCAAAACTCACTGCAGCTGTAACATTTTTTTTACACAGTACCGAAATCAACACCGTATGTTGTGTTGATTTAACACACAAAAGTGGTAGTCATGCTGGGACACCGCATTGTGTTGAATTAACACAGCTATTTTTTGCAGTGTAGATATGTGAAGGCCCAAATGGAGCTTAAAACAAAATAGATTATATTATATCAAATAACAGGAAAATTGCTCAAGACGTGTATGTTCTGAACACATGTATGTTCTGATCGTAGGATAGTGAGATGAGATTTTGAAATAAACACTAGATTAGAGAAGAAAGTTATCAGAGGAAAGCCATCATTTTAGATTCTTTTTTAATCCTAGGGAAAAGTAGACAGAAATAGTAGTCAGCGCCTGGGAACAGATAGAAGATTAAGAAGATATCAATGCAAAAATTATGTATTGTCTGGGATAATAAGAGAGGCAGCAAAAGAAACAGCAGGCATGATAAAGGAGAGTAAAACGGAAGAAACAAAACTTTTGATGAAGAAAAAACGGAAATAAAAAAGGGGGGAAATAACATAAGGAAAATTGAATACATAGAAATAAACAAAACCTAAACGAAGAATGTACAAAAATACAACACACATATTATTAAGAAAGAAACCACTGAAAAATAGAGCTTGAAGAAAATCAAACAATAGTTCTTGAACTTGGGAGAAACAAATACTGGCGGTTGAGGGACCTGATGAAACAGTAACCAGAAATTATAAAAACATTTGAAAAATCTAAAGAGAATTGAACTACTCCGTTGAAGAATTAGGAATAGAAAAGGGAGACGAAAAGAATGTAGAAGTTCCAGACTTAATGAAACAATATATTACTGTACAAACTCAGCTAGATTGAAAGTGACTGAAGAGGGCGGAAACAGCATAAAGGAAAGGGTTTCTGTGTTATGTGAACATCCCAGAAATGGCATTTCAATCATTTCCAGGAATCAGACCAGTCGCACACACAGCTAAATGTTTTGAGAAAGTTCCTTGATATATCCACTAATGTTTCTAAGAGACGTCAGTATTTACAGTTATCGCCAAGAATCCTGAAAATCACCTAATAATTTATTTTACATTTCTTGGAATGTTTCAGTGTTCAGTTCCAGTGTGATTTGCGCATATGCGCAAAAACGGAAAACATTTTCTTATCTTAATCATACAATCATACTTGCAATACTAATCAAGTGTTTGCTGTATCCATTTTGATAACTTATTTTCGCACATATGGAAAATATTCTCAGTGAACGGACTTTCCGATTCCTAATCGACAAATGGAAAAGTGATTAAAATGGCGTAAGTAGTGAAAGAAATTTAGTTTATGTTTCTGATGTCCGGGCAACTCATTCCTGACATTCTTTACTGTTTTCTTGTGATATCCAGCATGATCCAGTCTCTAAGATGCCGGACTTATAATATAGCTTAGGTTTTTTCTCAGCATCGTTGAGAAACTGAACGATATTTGGTTTTTAGTAGTCGATTTACTGGAAATTTCTAGGTAGCCTGGTTGCCTAGGTTGCCTGGTTGCCTGGATGTTTCGGATCTTTTTTTACAGTGCATTTATTTTCGATGTAGGGGAGAGAGGGCGAATTCCACGCACTTAAGAATAAATTCTCATAACTCCACTAATATTAAACAAAATATTCCCAGATCACGTCATAAAATTCTTGAATCTTTTAGCCACATTGTAAGGGTAATGAAAAGGCAAAATAACCACATAATAATTTGCTGTGGTTTATTTTCTACAACCTAGTAAAAGCGTGGTATTAACCACCTGGTAGAGTAATGACACGCATGGCAGGGAGTAATTGTACGCAAAAAAGATGTAAGGATTTTTGTCTTTATTGCCGTTAATAAAGTTGTTTTTTTCGTTTAGAGTAACTCTTGAAGCAATGAAAAGCCAAATTGGTACAACATGTTATATCAGACAATAACATAAGCTATTAAAAAGTAAGCAAACAAGAGAATGGTTTTGTACAGTGTTAAATCATATTTTAAATAATCTAGTTTTATAAAAAAGAATTGCCCTGTATGGAAAGTCAGCCGAAACTCACAGAACATGTTTAAAAATCAAGATAACTAGGGCCTAACCGTAAAAGAGTGTTAGCTAGATAATGAAAAGTTTCAAAGAAATAAATTGACTATGTAAATAATTTGACTAAGCCACAAGTATCGAGTTTTAGAAGTGCACAGACTGCATTTATAATTTTCAGGTGTGTCCCATCTACTGCATTCTTGATGATTCCACTGGCTACATTGAACACATCTAAACCACAGTTCTGTATCAAGGCGGAATTCGTCACACACGAGACAAAAGTCACATAGGTCAGAAAGGTTGATGTCATCTATATCACTGTCATCACACAAAGTTTTAGGATCAATGTCCTTATCTTCATCTGAGCTACTGTCATCCCATGTGAGTTTTCGTTGAGCTTTACGCTCAACTGTCATCCCATGTGAGTTTACGTTCTTCTTTATGTTTTCCTTGACACCTTCGTTTGCTTCTTTTCATTTCCATCCCTCCTTCTCTTCCTTTCTTGAATCCTTTTCTGTTCCAAAAGTTTTTCCTGTTTATCTTGAAATTCCATTTCTAATTTGGCCTTTTCTGGTGTTGCTGTTAAAATAGTTGATCGTCTTCTCCGTACACTGGGTTTTGATATTTTGCTTTTCAACTGAGGAATGGGGGAAATGTCTGTGATCATAATGGCGCTGGTTGTCGTTCTTCAGACGTGTTTGTTGATGGTTCCAATAAGGGAGGGACTTCTTGATTTGAAGTTCCAGGAATTCGTTGAAGTTCTGACATCATTTATCGTCCATTGTCTTGACTTGATACCAATCCATCGCTGTTGTTTGGGAAAGCATTGTGCTCATAAGTCTTCTTTGGTTGTTCATTATTGGTATTTTTGTCAGTTTCTGAAGACATTCTTGTGGAAGGTGAATTGGTCTAAAATCTATTTTCTTGGAATTTATCAGGATTAAACGGACACATTCCTGCTGCTTGAAAACCAGATTGTGCATTCCCCATTGTTGCTACCTTAAGGTAGGCTCTGTTAAATAATTATGCCAGCTCATATGGAGTAATTTTCTCATTAATATGTGTTTTCATGTAAAGGTCACACTCACGATTATACTTTCAAAGGCGAAAAACGTAAGATCTAGCGGTTGCATCTTGTGAGACGCGTGGGGTGGTTTGTTACCATGATAATTCCATTAATCTTGCAAAAGTTGAAATGTCAAGGGAGATGTGGCTTCCGTGATTGTCTAGTAAAAGCAGGACTGGTTCTTCGATAGAGGGCTTTGCGTGTTTACTGAAATGCTGAATCCATTCAAAAAGTAACTGTTCGTTACTCCAACCTTTCTTTGAGCAGGCATAGATAGCACCTATAAGTCCTCCTTTTTGCAACAGTGGTGTCATCCTTCGTCTGGGATAAACAAATAGCAAATCTGAATTTTTAAAAAAATAGCCGATTGCCATATTATGCACATTTGGCGAAGTTTTTGAATCAATATTGTACCAAAAAATCAGTATTCATGTCAGACCATCAATATCAGAATTTCAACATGGTTCATCAATGGTAGATCAATCGTAATGAACCTTTGCCTCATTGCTGACTACATAACTTCAACCTTAGACCAGGGCCAGCAAGTGGATGTAATATACACCGACTTCGTTAAGGCATTTGATACAGTAAATCATAGTATTCTCACTGAAAACTTAAGCAATTTCATTTTTCCCCAGGTCTGGTTAAGTTATTTGAGTCTTATTTAAATGATCTCAAACAATATGTTTACAGAGTTGGAACATCCGAAGAATATCTTGTATCTTTGGGTGTGCCTCAAGGGTCGAACCTAGGACCCTTGTCATTTTTATTGTCCATTAATGATCCCCCTGCATGTATCGAAACACCTAACAAACTTTAATTCGCTGACGACCTAAAAATTTAATCTCCTATCAACTCGTTGAACGATTGTAAAAATGTACAACTTAACGTAAACGAAGTAGTCAAATGGAGTAACAATAACTCACTTGAAATTAATGTCAACAAATGTAATGTAATGTCATTTACAAGACGTCAGACAGTTGTGTATTTCAAATATAATATTAATAACACTCCTCTACCATACCTCAAAACAATACAGGATCTAGGTTGATTCCAAATTACTTTTTGATGTTCTTGTAGATAAAGTTGTTAAGCGTATGGAAATCTAGGATTAGTAATAAGAATGGGAAAGGATTTCGGGAAGGCAGAAACTCTCATGAGTCTATTTCAAACATATGTAAGATCAAAATTTGAATTCCTAAGATTCCTAGTATACAAAGAAACAGGCGTATACCCGAGGCGTATATATATATATATATATATATATATATATATATATATAT
>JAGDQP010012895.1:25259-49145 GCA_022664845.1 Lepisma saccharinum
TATATATATATATATATATATATATATATATATATATATATTAAATACAAACTTTAACATGATGAGTCTTGGGAGCAGACGTACTCTTCATGAAACGATTTTTCTTTACAAAGTGTTTATAAATAGAATAGATTGCATCAATCTGCTCCCAAACTTTCAGATACATGTCCCATCAACCAAAACCAGAACAAAAACTCATGATTCTTTCATCTGAAACCGCGAACAAATATTATGCAAAAGTCACCAACTTGGAGAATGAGCGCAACTTATAATGACATAAGTAAAAGAGCTGGGGAAACAGATTTTCATAACATGAATGTTAACCAAATTCATAACATTGTAAAAAGATTTCTATATGTTGATTGTACTCCTAGTGGTGACATTTATCTCAAATATGGAACATTGTAATTAGATTATCCTGTTGTATTCTAAAATGAATTAATTAATTAAAGTTGTGTACGATGCTGTTAGCCTCAGCATATTCAAAAGCTAACCTTCGGAGTTGTATACATATCCCATAAAAAAAGCTGTGCCGTAAGTATAATGTGATTTGCTAATTCATTTTCTTTCTCTTCGAAAAAAAAACAGTATTTCTGCCTAGTTTAAGTGCAGTTATATTCCCTGGCTTCATTCTACTGTAGTACGTAGAGTACCCTCATTAATTCCATAAGCTCTTCCTACTTCTCTGATCTTTCTCCCTGGTTGTATTGCAGCTATAGCACTCTGAAGTTGGTCTTCTGTCCATTTACCCTTTTCCGTTTTGCTTTGATACTTCCGGGGCATCTGCAATGACACAAAACAAACGAATCGTGTAGTTCCTCCTTGTTATTAATTTATGTGAGGGGGAATGCTGCGCGCATGATGTGGAGGAATGCCACGCCTTTTTTGTTCCTGCCTGTAATTACCCCGTCATGTAAGACACAAAAAACACCTTCTCACGTATAATTGTTTTAAGCAAGTAACTCGAAAAACTTGGCAATAACATACCTAACTCGAATACTTACTATATTACATATTGTAACGTTCCAAGTGCCGCACCACGTGGTCAGCACGTGTCGCTCATAATCAAAATATAAACAAGATAGCAATGTTTACTACGTGTGTGATACGAGTGTTACTACGTAAACAATCAAGAGGAAACGTAAATAGCGCAGACGACAAATTGAGTTTCATCAAGAAGCCACCGATGGAGCTACCACCGACACGAAGGAGGAGTCAGCAGCATCAGCAAATTTAGGTCTATAAAAAGACCGACACACCAATATAAACCATCACTTCTCTGGGTGATCACTTCTCTCCTCTTTCCTAGTACTCAGTTGCCTTGGACTGGTACGTTCCTTAAAACCTGTACACTCAGTTGCTGTCGGACTGGTGTGCTTCCTAAACCCGCTCTCTCAGTTGCTGTCGGACTGGAGGGTTTCCTATCCTCCTCACTCTGTTGCTGTCGGACAGGTGCGCTACCTAATTAACCCTGTGTTCAGTTGCTACGGACTGGCACAAAATCAGGTATTCAGTTGCTGTCGGACTGGTACCTTCCTTCCAGCGCTCAGTTGCTGTGACTGGTGCTATACCTAATCCTTCTCTCTTCTACGAGGCCAACACCCAAGAAGAAGAAGCCAGAAAAGTTATATTATAACTTTTCAGTTTGTAAATTTACTTTGGTACGGGAGACTCATTTTATTAAGCTAAAGAACTTATATTATTTTTATAATAAAACTGGTGATAGGCAAAACTCATACCCCGTGTATCTTTGTCTCTATCTATATTTCCACAAACAACAGGGTGTTCCCAAAGGAACATTACGTTGTGGAGTAATCGCTCATATATAGCGAATAGCGCCATTTCCACTAAGCTAATTTATTAGTGGAAGACAAAATAAAAAGGCCCAAGGTGTGCCAAAGCCCAGAAACCAGTAATAACTACAAATAACGGGACTAAAAATGGATCTGTCAAGTGGCCCCTTTGTTTTTTTTTAAGTATGAACTTTGAACTAGGACATGAGTGTACAGGTTTTAAGGAACGTACCAGTCCAAGGCAACTGAGTACTAGGAAAGAGGAGAGAAGTGATCACCCAGGGAAGTGATGGTTTATATTGGTGTGTCGGTCTTTTTATAGACCTAAATTTGCTGATGCTGCTGACTCCTTCTTCGTGTCGGTGGTAGCTCCATCGGTGGCTTCTTGATGAAACTCAATTTGTCGTCTGCGCTGTTTACGTTTCCTCTTGATTGTTTACGTAGTAACACTCGTATCACACACGTAGTAAACATTGCTATCTTGTTTATATTTTGATTATGAGCGACACGTACTGAGCACGTGGCGCGGCACTTGGAACGTTACAATATTTTACCACTCTATCCTTACCTTTATGAATAAGCACTGACAATTTTAGAACAAAAGCGAGTAAAATACACTTTCTCATGCTATGCTCTGTAACGGACTGTCAAGTGGCGAGAATCACTACCGCTGCATTTCTTATGTCTGACAGCAGGTTGCAGCACCTGTGACATTCCCGTTAAGTCATTCTAAAGCACGTAATTTGCCTGCGTGGAATTCGCCCTCTGTCCCCTATACCTCAACCTACACACCAAATTCCGCTCGAATTGAGCATAATATTTCATCTTGCGAAAGTGGAAAGAGAGACCAGTCTTTACAGCGAATTTTCATAGGAGTTAAGAATAGACATTTCTGCTCGAAAAAAATGTTTGATTCTATGTTAGTTCTTTACGATGGGAATGTATTCTCTTTGGATGAATTTCCAGCCGTAGTTCATCGGAAATTTTAAATTGTTTTCAGATGAAATTTCCATCCGTTGAAAATAAAACCTACACAATAAAATGTTGAAAATTCAAAACAGAAGCAAATGGGAGCATTTATTCACAAGTGGTATTGGAAAATATATATGTTCTTATAAATATAGAGAGAAAGAATATACTCGGCGTTAGTTGAACCACGGCAAACGATCCAACGCTCTAGCCTACTCTAGCCGGGTAACTGCGTTATAACGCCTTCGAAAGGGTCTTTATCGTCCCGTCAGGTACTTGAGAACAACGTTCAAATGTTTATATCTTCTTCCTGACGTCTTCTGATATATTGTTGTCGTTGAGTAAAGTTATCAGGTCTCCTGTGGGAAATTTAATTAAACACGATTAACTTCACACTTCGCGGTAAAAATAAATGGCTGATAACAAACTTGATTAGTACCCAATCTGCATTGTGAGACACTCTAAAAGGATGATAATTCTTTCTTTCAATTTTGAAGAATAAATGACATCCGTTAAGGATCATAATTTCATCTCAATGGGTCACATTTTGAATCAAAAGCAATAGTGTTACGTAAAAAAAAACACTCGTATTGTCGATTGAAATTCAACATTTTTTATGAAAATACTTTCTCGTCGAGAAAAAGAGTAAAAATTTCGCTGTTTGAAGAAACTTTCAGAGGTAAACTCAACACAAATGCAGGTGTACAAACTAGAAAGGATGCAGATAGAGGCCGACAAATAAAAATTATTTAATAAAATGAAAACAGTGAATTAGCAAAACAAGTTATGATTGTCTTATTTTCTGTAAACTAGTTGCTACTTATATGTGTAACCTTCAATGGGCAATTTAAAACGAAACAGAAATAAACTGAGGTTGATTCACATTCACAACATCTACTTTTATATTGACTTGCATTAAAACACGGAAAACAGAGTGGGAGGATTTTCCATTAGTTATTAGAAATGAAACTATGTTTAACTACTCATTGGCATATAAGTAAATCAAATATGTTTAATCGCAGTGCATGATGCACATAACGTTTTATTATTGTGTGAATTTTGAAATGAAAAGTTTCAAGCGAAATTCCAGAGGGGACAGCTGCCCCTGCCGTCCCTTCCCCCATAAATGACGTCCCTACATAGGGTTATTTGCCGTCGATAAAACAAATTAATATAAAATAATCATAAGAATACGTTACTGGAGATTCTAAGTAAATGGTATCATTTTATCCTTTTTCATTAAGCGTACTACTTTTTCACTAATACATAAGATACTTTTTGGGAGCTTAGATTACTAAGATCATTACGATGGTAAGAATTATGGGTTAAACTAACTTCCGTTCAGACTATGGAAGTTAGCTTGTGTTTGTACTTATACTGCCATCTTGTGAGTACTACGGAAGGAAGTAAGAGGTTACATACACAGAGGTTTAAATTATAAAATAACCAACATAAATGTATTGATTCTAAAGAAACATTTTGTAGATTAGTTGTGCCATCATTCTTCTATAGCATTAAAACGATACTCTTTACTAGGATGCTATATATTTCGATAAAGAAAGAAATAAACTCACGAAGCGAGCAGCGTTTAAAGTCTAACTTGCGTTTAGATTACTAACTTAAGAAGATAGTCATCGTAAGTTAACGCTGGTAAAATTTGAAACCATCGTTAACCGTAACTTGCACTTACATTACTAAAATGATGTTAACTTGAATTGAATCGCTGATTTGAGAAACGTCATAAGTCATGGAAACTATATTTTAAAAAAGAGACGAAAAACTTCGAGTTATAATTATTGAAAATAACTGCGCTCACACCCGCACATTAGGGCCATGTAGGTCGACTATTGATGCTGTTGAAACGGCTGTTAGATCGAGACGTAAATGTCCTTCAAGAATCAAAGTCGGATGTCAACTCATTTTCGGTACATGGGTGACTTATGACGTTTCTCAACTCAGCGATTCAATTATGGTAAGATGTTAATAATGTAAACAAGGCATTTCAGAGCTTTGGATCGATTCTACGAATTATAATACTTTTCAACCTAATGGCCTTTGCCTTAATTTATGTTGTTTCTTTGTAGTTATTACTCTTGACGAAATCTTGCCCTGCTTTCGATAGGGAGTTGAAGAGATTCATCATATCACCCGAATATAGAGAACTTGATGCTAATTATCAAGATCTGTATAAATATCTTAGTTTACATACCGGAGACCCCTTCAGCAACCTCCTTGATGTATGGTACCTGCACAACACCTTATCTATTCAGGTATGTAATTACGAACTCTCCTGTTTGTGGTTTTTATATATTTATTTACATTTGATCATTTCTTTAGTTTTGTCTTTTGATATAGTTATGTATTGCTGTTTGTACAGTTATCATTAGGAAATAGCAGTGCTCGAATTGAATGGGGATGCCAGAGATTTTCCACCTTCTTTATTAATTGTCCCAGTCTCTTCCTTCCTACAGGTATCATGTGCCATCTACGAATCTGAATTGCACAGACGGAGCAAGATCGAATCCCCCTACTGAGCGTCTCCTAGTGATTTCCCTAGTTTTCTCAGCTACATTTTACGAATGTAAAGATGGATTTTTTTTAAATTAAAGATAACTATGATTACATACCATAAACCAGAATGAAGTATGGCCCTTCGCATCAAGAATATAGTACTCGACATAATTCACAATTACATTACTTTTATACAACTTTTACTATCGCTGCTGATGCTGTTACTACTATTACTACTACTACTACTATTATTATTATTATTATTATTATTATTATTACTATTTATTGGATCTTTTTCTCTGTGATCTTTTCCTATTGTTGTGTAAACAGTTACAGAAGCTGACGGTAAGAGACTCTATAGTTTAGTAACATCCTGCTCTCTGGTGAGAATAATGAGAACTCATTTTCGCTGGCTGGATCATGCTATGGAAATACAAAAATAAATGTCTTATGATCTTGTTGGCAATGTTGTAGTGTTTGGATACGCAAATAAGATTATCATATTTGTATGTACGATGATCTATATATTGCTTATTATTGTACGAGGGCGGATCTAAAAGTAAAATATTGGCATTTGAATAAACCACAATATTGCTGGAAACAGGACGAGTAGATTAAAGTAGACAAATATGAAATACCGTTTTCATTTCGTTTATTACTGGTTAAGGTTTTTAAAAATAAGGAAAATAATTTTGATCATCATGCAGTTAGTTTTAATGTAGAATGGAGTAGATACCTAGTAGGCTAGTAGACAGGAGCGTATGCTGTGGACTATCTGAGCTACCACCGAAGTTTAAACTTGTGAAGAAATATTGTAATCTGCACAAGCAATATTAATTTACATGAAAGCGAGGCAGTTCGAACAGAAAATGTATGCAATATCATTTTCATGTGTATTTTCCAACCCTGCCAAAAAGCTTCGGTTCCTCTCAGCGCAGCCTGGCGAAGACAGCTGCATGCTATCACACACCGTTGCGCATGGAATGAGAGACTTTTAGATGATATACCATCAGGCAGAGCTATAGTTGTGTCAGGCTGGGCTAGAGCGCCGCCCGGTACTTTTTTAAATATCAAGGATCACCTCTTTACTCTTTGTGTTACGTAATTTGTCATTTAGTTTTCAAATATAATTTTTTTCTTGCGTGTGTATTAAGTAATTTTCTATCTAGGACAGACTAAATCGGGACGTCTGGTAGCCTTACACTACATACTTACCGGTACTAGTAGCGACAACAGAGGGTACTTATCGTTCCTACCATTGTCTGTTTAAAGCCCACAAAAATTGAAGGAGTCTCCACAAATTTCTAGTGTAAATAATCAAATTTGTTTCCTGCCTAGGGTTTTGTTGGCAAGTACACTGAAAACTCCTGGCACACAAAAAAACACACAAAAAGTTCACATTCTCTAGAGCTCGTTTTCGGGTCACTTTTAGTACATTTCCCACTATCAAAAATGATTTTTTTGTTTTTCAATTGGGTATCAGCATACCACAAGTTCATATATTATGGACTAAAAATGTGGGTGTAGTTCATATTAATTTCACGGAAAGTTCAAAATATTATGCACTAAAACTTGGTAAAACTGGAACACATTGTGAACAATTTGCTGTACATATTGTACACTTCAAGTGGACTTTGGTTTCAGTGTATTCTTGTAGTGTGAGTGGCATTAATGCTATCATTGCTATACTGTAAAATTATACAGTACGTACGGTATATATACAATAATGTAGCGTACACGATATTTGCCATATTCATACTCGAACAAACCATTCGTGAATCAAGTGCCCCGATATTATTTTTTCTCCACTACACCACTGTCATCAGGATTTCGCATTTTCAATGCTTGCCTGCCTGTGTATGGAGCTGTCACGGCAAGTGTAACTGACGAGCGAACCAAATACAGGACATTTAAATTTTGTCATCTGTTCGATACTAGCTAGCAACAAGTTAAAGGTTCGTAATTAGAATGTAATAATTAAATACAGGGATAGAAATTGCATTGTAATTACAGTAGTTGTATAATTTTATCGCATGTACCGTGTAAACTTCGTTACCGTACGAACACAGTTCTAGTAGTAGTATTAATAAATTTGCCTGAGTCATTTGTCCGTTTTCTCGATAGAGAAGGAGATGCTTATTTCGATTAGGAATAAATATAAATAGGCTTTTTTTACCAGCTTGTTAGGAAGTTCACACAAGGAAAGACGAATGGATTTTAAGTACATATAATTATCCCATCTTCACAGGTAAAAACGCAACTTTTTTTCTATTGCATCAATACTTCATACATTCGTAGAATAAGTGTTTTAGAATTGATTCTCGAAATTGTTCAGTATTGTCACTTGGCAATTGTGAATATTCTGTGTGTATAGAGCCTATTCTGCGGAAATATTCTCCCGGCTCAATAATCCGGCTATTCCTTCGGAAGTCGAAGTGAGGCGCTGTTACAGGGAGGCATTTTACTTTTTAATGAGGCTTGATACAATTTCGTGTATTACGATTTCGTGTATTCCTTAATCAGAAATATCTTTTGTAAGGCGAAATTGAAAATTACATGATCACAAATACCTTGTATTAGGTGTGATGTGGTGGTGGATAGCACACCTAACTCGAAACTAGGAGGTTCGGGTTCGAGTCCTGGTCACAGTAGTATGAGTTTTACTGTGCATAATTTTCAACTTCACCTAACACAAGGTATTTATGATTAAGGAATAACATCAGATCTATTTTCAATTCTCTTCCCTGAAACAAAAACTGTTTCAAGTATGAATTAAGTTGGTTTATATGAATTAGCTAATACTAAATGTGGTGCTCCCCTGTGGGTAAGTGATAACGCTCGCTGTCATGTAATCAAGAGGTCCTGGAATCGACTTCCGGTGATAACACAAGTGGTTCAAAGCTCACGTTAAACAGTAGGTCCCATCCATAGTACGTCATCTACATCCGATAGAATGCAATGGCAAACCACCATCGGTTCACCTTGCCCAGGGACCTTCAGGCCAGGACCTGCCTTCGGGCAGAACATCTATCATCATCATCAATACTTTGTGTGACCTCCGTGACCTCCTTGTAAACAATCGTATTACTTTTGGGTGGTGGTAGTCCAAGCTGTAAATCTAGAATACGCTACTCATACTGGAAAATTAAATAAATATGCAGCAACTACAAATCTGTCCATTTTGGTAGAGATCGACAAATATGGAATTCCTTGTGCTATACGATGTTTAAAGAAATTTTGAGGCGATAATGTTACTTTATTGATTCAAAACCCAAAAGTGCTTTATTAATAAATCAATTCAACTGTGAAGCGTATAGTAATTGTCACATATAAGGAACATAAAGTAGAATAACGTCTAAGGTTTACATACTGCAAAATGTTGGATGATAGTTCAGTAGGAGCTAATATATCGAGATAATCACAAACATACATTCCACCTTACACATCGCGTCCCCATTCTTTTCATATAGTGCACTGAAACCACTCCTTCATGCTCTTCAGAAAACCAACCATAATAAAAGATGTAATGTGTAACTTCAGACTTGGGTTTCGGTTATTTGCATCCGATGAACTGCCTTTGATGTTGTAGAAGTTTTCATCATTATCAGAGCTTACGGTACTCTTGGTTGGAGTGTGATGAATAACATATCGCAGAACTTTCGCAGATTGAACGCAGACATTTTTAATCTTATTCGCTTTGATGGGAATTCTAGAACTTGGATACGATGGATAAATTGGAAAATATGTCCGAAACCTGGGATGACTCCCGCAGAAGGAATGTGTATGTTACCAATCCACCTATCCATGTTCGTGCAACAACGCATCCTTGTGTCTTAGACGAATATTCAAAACTGAAAAACGTAGATATATTGAATGGTTGCTTCTGGTCTCTGGGAGCGCTTGTGTTTTCAGTAATATTGTCATTTTTTCTATAAAACTGAGGTCACTATTTGCTGCAGACTTTAATGCCACTTGTTTCAATCATTTTCAAATGTACTAGTTTTCGAAGCTGATACAATAACCTCACAATACGTATAGGGTGTGCATATTATATCGACCTACTTATGAGTACATTTGATTATTCCGAATTCGTTGCTGTTACCGCCCATACAATTCATTTATCTTAGCTTATCCTAATTCGTGTCGCATGGTAAGAACGAGTGGCCTTCACTGAATAAAAACGAAGAACTGTCCCAAATCTTTTCAAATCCATTAGAAACAGGTTCTGATATCAATATGGTTCTTATTTTGTCCACTACAATCATCACAAAATAAATGCAATTCGGTTGTCTTGTTTTGAACAAATTCGTCAATGTAGTCGACCAAAAATTATGATATTTCATCAGCACCTTTCCTTCCACCTTCCTCGTGATACTCAAAAAGTTAGATTTTTCTGTCTTCATGTTGTGAACACAGGAAACGTCAACTGTTATTTGCCTAAGATAGAAAGTGTCCTGAACTGGTATAGCTGGTAGATGTAGATTCTGCATCAAGTCAAACACTAAGGCCAGTGTGTTATCATTGTCTCTGCATTTCTCCTTGCTCTGATTTAAAGCACTATAAATTTTCTTAGGTGAAAATTAATGTCAGTGCAGAAAGACACCTACGTCCGGGACTTAGGTAGCTTTCTGCAGTACACGCATTTTTCGCACGAAGTTTTTTTTACCCTCTAGATAATGACGAGTATTTTGTCGTTCACAATGTGCGTCTAAGAGCATAGATTTCGAAAACCAGGAAGTCAATTTTGATAAAACTGTTCCTTAGGTACCTTTCGATAATGACACGTTCACTTGTCACTCCGCCATGTTTGGTTTCACTTGCGCACTGTCATTCTTCGACAAGCAAGTAAACATTTTCACTTTTGGAAACCTTAAAATTGTCATATTTCAACAAAATATTAACACAATTATTACTTGCAAATAGAGTATAGGTATCCACCACTAAAACAAAAGTTCTGAAAGATGAAAAACAATTTTCCTTCTCTCTGTACCAAATAACATGTTAAGGTAGCACAAAAGCAGTCTCACAACTAATGCTGCTACCTTCTTCCCCCCCCCCTCTTCCCACCAGCAGGAAATATGTTATTATATATGTTAGAGAATATATACGAGAATATATCATGATATTAAGTGCTATTAGCAAAAGATAAAAAAATGTAAATGTACTGTGTGAGTGTATTGTAAGTGTAAGTGTACTTTAAGAGAAGGATAGGGTCTCATAATAATAATAGTTATACATATTTTACAGAAGGCTAAGAAGTTAAAGCTTCCTGAGTGGACTTCCGAAGTATTTCCCCACAAGACGAAAACTGCTATTAACTCTGCCATTGAATTATTTACCCACTCTCCTAAAATGAAGAAACTGAAAGGTGGTAAGTAATAAACCAAATAAATTAACATACATTGTAAAAATTAGAAACACGTTGCGAGTGAATGTCACTCAGGGTTCCGGACAAGTAGGAGAAATATTGACAGAACGGGTAGGTGCAGATTTAATTGACTATAGTGCGTATAGTAAGTAACCCAAAGCCCGTGGCATGACAGCCCATTAAGGGCCCAGGCCTACCAGTCGGCTTTGGTACTCATGCCGTAGAGGTGAGATGTGGTCAGCATCTCGGCTCCTCCTCGCCGTTAATGCCGGTTCTCGTGACCGGATTCCGCTACCTCTTTATTCAGGTAGCTCCCCAATTGGTCTCACCACGCTGGGTGGACACCGCACAGGTAACACCATCTTGAGTACTGCAACGGTCACCCGTCCAAGCACTGATCAGACCCAGAGCTGCTTGACTTCGGTGATCTTACTGGATCCGGTATACCAACTCGGCTAGAGCGTTGCCCTATAGTAAGTAACTCACGAGAAGATTTTTCGGCTCAAATGAAACTTGCATCCTTCTACTATACAGACCCTCTTTCCGAATTGGCACTTTCTGCTCCGTTCCGTACCCTTGTTCCGTCGGATGCACCGTCGATGGTTATTCGAATTCCCTCTTCGACGGAACACTGAAGTGAACGGAGCAACGGAGGACCAGATAGTCACTTGACCCTCCGTTCGGTTGCGCGCTGCTGCCATGTTGAAAAGAAAAAAGAGCGGAATATTGCATGCCAAAATTCCTTCTTCATTTGGGAGTTGGGACAAATAAGTAGAATTGATCACGTGTTGCAAGTCTACATTAACGACCGTGCCGAAGTATTTGAATGTAAGTATTTTAATAGTTTAAGATCTGATTTCACATTATGTTATCGATATTGTACCACGTTTTAAGTGATATATCTTCATGATCATTGAATAATTTTAACTTCGCAATGTGAACATATTGTTGGTTGGATTTCCCCAATGGGCTTTTATGTAGATATTAATAGATGAGAGAGTAGCATATGAGTAGTTCATTTAAGAATACTAAGATTAAGAACTCATAATTATTTGAAGTGATGCGCTGTCAAGGCTCACGTCTTACGTTGATATTCATAGATCCTGGTATAACATTATTTAGTGATTCATAGTTCACGAGACGCACTTATCTTGCAAAAACTTCCAGAATAACCTGCAAAATTGTGATCATCCTTCGAATAGCTATCAATCTTCGTCTGTTGTTATTTAATATATGCCAAATACCTACAAGAATGAAAATTCTACTCCTACATCTATCTTCATCCATGTTGCTTTTTGCCTTATTCACTTCGCATTGCCCAAGACTCACATTACGCGCGGAGGGTTTTCAGCTGTTTCCAGAATTGGGTGACATCTGTGGTTAAAATTGTAAACACTTATTTAATTCAGATAAGTGTGCATAACGAAAGTGAACGGGACAGGGCATAACGGAACGGAACGGAGGACCATTGAATTCGGCAAGGGGGAGAGACAAGATCCATCAAGTGCGTTTTTAAAGGTCTCGCCATAACAGCCTTTTTGCCAACCCTGCTGCACCTGCCTTCTGTTATCGGGAGAACGATGTCATGACGGGGAGACCTGCCCAGTAGAGATGTCAACGGCTCGCTCGGCTCGGCTCGGCTCATGGCTCGAGCCGACCTGAACCGCTGCTCGCACTGAGCTGAGCCGAACCGAGCCGCAGTTCACAGCGAGCCGAACCGAGGCTCACACCAAGTCTAGCCGAGGCTCACACCAAGTCTAGCCGAGGCTCACACCGAGACTCACTCATATTGAACCGAGTTGACTTCGGCTCGGCTCATGGCTCGAACCGAGCCGATTGTTATCCCTACTGAACAGCCGAGCACGGTTCACAGCTACAATGCATAGAGGTTTCTTCACAAACAATACGGATAGTTTTCAAAATTGCTGCTACATTAGAATTTTGAAGTTTGAAATAAATAAATTTTAAAGAAGTATGCGGTAGAATGTTGTATGGACGTTGTAGTGTTGCACGCTTGTGATGGTTCATGAGATCTTTCCAAATATTCAAAAAAAATCACGAGAGGTGCCATTCGTGGTAAAACAAGCATATACAATTTCACAGCATTGAAATGAACTATATTCATTAAAGAGATAATCAATAATATTAAGTTTTATTTGTTTTAATATATATATGTTCAATTTCAAAACATCTCATGAGCGTAAAATTCTTCCAAAGCCAAGATTTATCTTACTGAATTTTTTGTCTTTGTTTTAAATAGACATTACCAATTCCCTGTGCGATACGCACGCGCCGTTAACGGCGTGTGGGGGATGTGGAGGTATTGCTCCACATGTTCTCGACCTACGACCACGAAGTCAAGTGAGATGGTCAGTCTCACGCTCGACCATCTTTACCTTTCCAAGGTACCCACGAATACCAAGGTACCTCAATTTGATAGGAGACTGAATGCACCTCAGAGCGCCAGGCATGGGAACACTGCGAGAAATGTCTCCAGCATCCTGACCGGGATGTGGACCCGAGCCGCCCCATTCGTAGTCAGACGCGTTACGGCGACTCATCATTATCAATAAATGCACTATTTAAATTTACCAAGCTTGTTTCAAATTTTTCTTATTATTCTCATTGACTTTAAACTGTGTTTTTACCGTATTGAAACACTCAAGAGGTAACATAAAAATATTTTCTTCACAAAATTAATGTTTGTAAAATATGTTAGGTTTTCAAAAAAAGAGGACAAATTCACAAATTCTATACCCTTTTATTTTGAAAAATTTATTTTAAAAAATATAGAGAGAGTGCAGTGATACCTCAGTTGAGTTCACATCAACAGTTTGTTGATTTTAAATAAGGAAAACTGAAAGCCTAACTAAAGTTTACATTTCACACAATACATAACTTCTTTCCGTTCAGTTAAACTTCCAGACTCTCCTCAATTTTATATAAAAAACGATTTGTGTATTTCACTATTACATTTGGAGCAGAAGGATTCCCATCTCATTTACATTAAATAGTGAGTTTTGTCCACCACAGACATTTAAGAACATGACTAATTTCTCACCGAGCTGCTGCAGTTCATTTGATAGAGCGTTGGCTTTATATTCTAGAAGTCCTGGGTTCGATTATCGTGACAGATTTTCCTCAGTTGCACAAGGTAAATACCGAGACATCATCTTAGGTCCTGACCGAAACCTTCCCACATCCTTTCTCTTACCCTATCCTGATCTGAGCCAAAGATGCAAAAGCCATAAATAAATTATTCCGTTCAATTCAATCCTGATTTTTTTCATCTTCCGATTGGCACACCACCACGTTATGGATTATTTTATTATTATTTGTTTGAAGAGTGTAGAATGGAAATGGAATGAAGATAGGTTATCAAATACGCTATAACATATGCATTTAGTTGTTAGCCTAAATTAATTTTAAATCATAATAAAATATACATAGTTGCAGCGGCGTATTCTCCATAAATGCAAGGCATGCATTGCATGCCTTCGGATTCTAGTTTATTTATTTTATTATTTTCCATGGAGAAATCAGAAAAGATTTTGAGAAATAACGAAGCTTCACCTGATATCCTAGACCAGAATCCGTAATACGAAAGCAGGCTGTAAGTAGTTTAGTAAACTGTTCACGTGTGGCGCTGTAGTATTCTTGGGTATCTATGTGGGCGTCTACTCAAGATCTTTGTCGTCCGCTTGCCTGTGAACGTGTGTTTTATTGGTTGAAAGGCGCGGGAGAAATCCAAAATGAATGCAACGCTAAAAGTTGCATTCAGTATAGTTGCCATCTTTATGAAAGAGTGTGTGTTGTAGCGCTGTCAATACATGTGGAATTCCACAAAATGTTTGTAGTGTGTAATTCGCGTGGAGTGCAATTCTGTGTGGAATATGTGTGGATTTTTGTATTTCCAGAAAAATCACAAGATAAACTTCTAAATGTGTTATATACTCATATTTTCTTGACTTTACTGAGTATACTTCCTATTTTCGCCTTTCATCTAGAAAAGGATAAAAGTTACGAAGTAACTTAATTACTTCCTCCTTAGTGGCAGCTGTAATTTCCGTGAGCGGCAACAGACGATCATTTTTTTCTTGTTTCAAATTCTTTCTTGCTCTCCATGTCTTGTTATTCTATGTCCTGCCGCGCCATCCTATTCTTTTTTCTGTAGGGAAATATAATTTACCACCAAAACTAGAAGAAATTATCACCTTTTCGGTTCATTTTTTTCATGAGCTCATTGTTGAAAACTGGCATGCGATTGAAACACTTGTAAATCACCTGTGAAACTACCATGTATAGAACTTCGTTACTCGAGGTCTATGACAATAAGAAAGAGGGAATTCCAAGTTTGTAAAGAGAAATTAGATGGAAGTCATCTCTAATTCCCATACATAATTCTTTATAATAATAATAATAGTAGTAGCATTGCATGCCCAACCTCAAAAGTCAGGATACGCCACTGCATAGTTGTATACTTTACCGACTTTAAATGAGGCCTATGTTTCCAGAAAAGGGAATTTGTGTGTCTGTTGTATGTATTCAATCCTGACTTAAGCTAATATTATACTCATTTATCAGCCTATATCTACTATAGTGATATTGTTACAAGTGATCTGTAAAAAGACTCATCAGTGTTAACGTTTACGATAATTTTTGTAAAATTCAAAGCTAGAAAACAACCACCTAAATTATGAAAGTTGGGCTATGCTTGTGACCAAATGTATTAAAATGGTAGCGTTATAACATATAATTTATTTATTTGTAATACACTGGAGAAAATAGTGTTGTTATAACACTCATGAGAGGTAATTAAAATACGTACCATCCATGTTTTAAAAGTTTCTAGTAGCGTAAAGGACATGTATCACAATTCACATATTTCTAAGCTCTGGCTGAAGGAAACAGAAAATCATATTCTTTGACTTCCAATACCAGACGTATTTCAGTTCAGGAATATTTGGGAATAAAGGACACTCATAAGAAATTTTAGGGACAAACTATACCAGCAATGGCGATTATTTTCCGTAAACAAAAAGGATGTTTATCTTCTTTATAAACCTCAATTCATGATAATAACACAATAAATTTACATTTAACTTTTATTTCGTTTCACATCCAAAACCGCATTACACATTTTCAACCCGGGACTTACAAAATATGGCAACTCCCTTCACTTTACATGCTCAAACAAAGTCACGAACACTCAAAAACTATTTCAGGAGAGTTTATCTCCCCGCTCTGATGTCACATATTTTCAGCCCCTCCCATCTGCTTAAAGTGGTAGTTATGACGCGACCTTCTAATGAAAGGGAGAAGTTGTGGGTCAAGTGACCTTGACATAGAGATATAATTAAATAATTCAGTCCTGTTTTCATCTCATCCTGCGCCAAAGTTGCCTGAAGGATATAAATAAATTCAAAATTCGGGTACCGGCAACTACAAAAGCCATAATTATAACATAACTGAGCCTACCTTACGTTCAACTGATATGGTGTGTGTATACATTGAATTCAAATAGATAGTTTCTGAAATATAGACTAGGTATGCTAATTTTACTACACTTTGTGTCTGTTCTTCCTTGCTCGTATGTTGATGATATAACTGTACCAGCCTTCACATTATCTTGCAGCAAATATCAAGATTTAATATATTCAATTTCATTTTATTTCAGGGCCACTCCTTGGAAAAATTATGGAACGTACATTAAAAAAGGTGAATGGAACTTTGTCTCCTAACAGAAAACTCTTCATCTACTCAGGACACGATAGTACCATCATTGCTCTTTTGAGAACCATGGGATTTAATAATGTCCAAATTCCTGATTATGGAGCAACGGTGTTAATCGAGTTGCATCTCTCAAAGAAACATGGACACGCAGTAAGGGTAAGACATTTGTTTCTTCTCAGCAATCTGTTCAAAAGGAATTAAAGACATTCGTTATTTATTCTTGGTTGCCAAACTTCTAACGATTTATAAAAGAAAGAAGTGCAATATACACTTACGACTAGATAAAAAGCTTGAAATATATATAAATATAAAGCATGGCAGAAAAAAGTATAAAAGAAGTTCCTTGAAGTTTAGAGCATTTGGGAAGTATCGTAAATGGTTATATCAAGCATAAAAAATACATTAAAGTGAGAATAGAAATGGTGAGGGCTCCTGAGTCTCCGAGTTGTTAACCTTCTCGAGTTTGGTGCGAGCTGAGTTCTATCGTCGGTGCACACTCTCAGTGTGTACTCACATAGTGACACTAGATCGGCATCAATTAAGAAGTATTGGACTCCGGACTCGAAAGCCAGATGAAGGAGACAGTGACGAGTTAATATGCTGAACACATAACACCCTCTTCAAGTCAAAGAACTCTAGCAGGTTAATTAACTATCGAACTAACCAGTTTGGAGCAATGACAAAAAAGGCATTTTAACACACTTAATTTAGAGCGCAATACAAAGAATTTAATAAAAATGAATAATCCAGAGAGGGAAGAAAATTGTCACCACATTATCAAGAACTAGTGATACCAAGGAGACAAGCGCGAAAGTACACATCCACCGGAGGTAATGAAAGGCAACTTACAAGTTGTCTCTACTATATGGTCTCTTTAATTTAGAAACGCTGCAGTGTTTGAGTGAAAGGTAAATTTTGGAATCTTGAAATCTTACATTTCCAGAAGTTCCGAAATTGCGGATTGGCAAACATTCCTAGCAGCATAGGATATCGGACCAATATCAGCCCAATACTGGGCCAAGCGCGATTGATATTGGCCGTTAGTGTCCCAGTATTGGACCGATATCCGCTCGATATTCTGTACTGCTAGGGATTGCAATTTTGATCTCGGAATCTGGATTACATTTTAAGAATGTTCCAGAAATCCGAACAGTTCTATTACACAGGCTTGAGTAACAGATTTTAGATTTTCGCAAAGTACTCCAGTAGAAATCGACATTCACGTAATATATACAAACACGTATTGTATACTAAAACTACCGTAGAAAAATAATATTATACTTAACCACTTGTCATTGTTTAATCACTCGACGATCCACAATTTTCCAGTATAAACAGCTCACATGGACAGATAGATTACAAATAATTCACCAAACAAAGAATCTTGAAAGGGTTGCCAAATCAAAATGAAAAATAATACCATTGATATTGAAAATAATGTTACTCATAATTCAGTAATCTAATTATATTGAATGAAATTTTAGATACTTTTAACACGAAATTTCATGCTATGGATAGCTCCACAACTAGCAGAAATACAATGTCCTACTACAATCTATGAACATAATAATTAATCATTGAAAAATTGGCTATATTATATTGAAGCTCCTTACAACAACGTACAGAAAAATAATCAGAACGAAAGTATGTTTTTAATGAAGGGAAAACGGCATTACTTACAGATCAATATACCTTGATTACGTTACGGTATCCTAAATTTTCAAACTTGAAACTTCTATTTTCAGCCGGTATGATTTTGTACTCCCCAAAAACTCGTTCTACTTCGCTAAATACAATTGGGCAATATTTAAGGGCAACACACCGAACTCAAGATCATCTGGAGGTTATCCATGTCACATGGCGATTAAAATAGTAAATATGGCGGAAGTCGAAGAGCGTCTCGCGCTAGGAATTTGAGAGAGGAAAATGTAAAGATACATGACCGCACTTAACCTTACCTAACCTCCACTTTCCCATGGTCACTAATTTAAGATAATGTACGAAAAATGCAAAAAAGCAATTATTAATAATAAATACGAGCATGTGAAAATACATTTCGAAAGAAAAAGTGTTGACCCAAGAGGAGTTTGAACCCGGGACCTTTCACTCAAGAAGCGGACGTCTTGACCATTCGGCCACGAAGCCGAATTAGGAAATCTCGGTTTCGTCGTTGTATTTATAGTGGGTAGCGTCAGAGTCTGTCAGTATGACGTCGTAGGTGACGACGACTTCCGTCGTGTTTACTATCTTAATCCTCACTAATCCATGTCTATGTAGAGTTTCACATACTTTCACCATAGTTACATAACCACTATTTTTGTTCAACACTATATTTAGTTTATCTAGCCAGAATTTCGTTTCAGAGGGAATCCACCAGTTTCTTTTCTTCATCCAAGCTTGATATGAATACGAAATGTAGATAATTACACCTTAATTTATAATAATTTTACATAGAAATACCAATTTTGGAGAAGGTCCGGATCCCCTGGAACCTCCCCTTGGCTAAACGCATTTCTCATATCTATTATTTCGATGTTTGTTTGTATAGCTAGGCTTTTGACTCCGCAATATAAATGATTCATATACGCATTTGAATATGTACCATACATTTTCAAAAAAAATCATTAAAATATGCATTTGCATGCGAAATATTCAAAGTGCGTAACTATTCGAGCCCTAGAGATGACGTTGATCCCCGTTGGCTTCTTTTTCCTTTGTGTCACACCTTCTTGAAGATCCCGTAGTTCAAGGTTGATTTAACGTGGAGAGTATGTAAATACCTTTTCGTCAACCAAACTTTGTTGTACCAGTGTTTACGCAGACATTCAATGGTTTTCTAAATAAAGCTGTATGCCTCTTGGCAGTTCGTTCACCGACTATTTTCGATTGACTAGATTTTTCGTATTGACTTAGTTCCTTCATACTAGCAGATCCTCTAATGAGAGAGGATTACGTTCAATGTAAAAATAGTCAAACCGAAGATAGACTCTTTAACCACGACACTTGGCTTTTTCATGTAGTTGACAAGTTCTATGCCCACTAGACAAATATGCAAGGAAAAATATTCTTGAATACCAACAGCTTTTAGCTTTGAATGCTTCGCTTAACCTTTCTTCCTTACATTTGTAAAAACCGACCGAACTGAACTATAATTTATTCTGTTTAGCTGTGTACCTTCTCCTTGCCCAGAGGTCCAAATGGAGTTGGTTCTCTCTGCACTTATACGAATAGTAGTTCTGAATCCTTCCGTTTTTCATAACGTTTCTCAATTATGTTCTTGAGGATGAGGTTGTTTCTTCTTGAAGGATTTTCTAGTTAGTTAATTAATTTTCTGTTCAGCGTAATTTCTTCCTTGAGATGCTTGTTTTTCTTTCTTCACTTTCTTCATTTCAACGAATTTCATTCCACGCTTCTTGCTCATATAGGCCTAATTGGTGAGATATCTTTTGCCTTTCTCCGGAAGTTGTGCTTCCACAATGATATCCTTTTTATTTGAGACTGGCTTAGACGAGATCCCGGTGCAGACTGAACAGCAAATTTAGTTAAATCAAAGTTTTAGAAGAAAATATTTTTAAATGAAAGTCAATACTAATATTTTTACAGCGGTGTCAGTTTGAACGTTGTCAGTATATGACTAAAGATTATATAGAAATGTGATACAGGCATTATAATAATTAACAGTATATTTTTCTTAGGCTTCGATCAAACTTTCATCGATTGCTTTACTTTACTCAGTCTATAGCCTACTGTATACGCTATTTATTGCTTTCTTTATATTTGTGCTTTATCTCTTTCTTTGTAGGTTCTATACAAGAACGGCGTCAGTAAGGGTAACGACTATCAAGAACTGAAATTCTCTAATTGCTCGAAGATGTGTCCGATTGAGAAGTTTAAAGAATTGCTTCAACCAATGATTCCAGAAGATTGGGACGAAGAGTGTAAAATATAATTGGCTGGATTTATATAAAAAGAAAATACTAATAAGAAACACAAAACTAAGTCTTAACTAATTGACTTACAAAACATTCCAAATAAATATTATTCACAGACACGAGGAAATGTTTTAAAAGTGTCTACAACTTAAAACTACTACACAATATAAATCTGTTTTTAAGTTTTGAACTTATTGTACTAATTGAGGCAGTGAAAGGAAAAGTGGTATAAGTCAACTTGAAGTCAATTTGAGAAACCAAAGGTTTTTTGTAATGAAATCCACAATAAAATCCAAGTAAGTGTTGCTATCTATGCCGTTAACAAGAGAGTTACGACTTGTACCACTCTTCCATCAAATAGATTTGAATATGGAGAATACAGATGTAACCATAACTCAATATTATAAAACTGACTTACACCACTTTTCCTGTCACTGCCTCAGTTGACAATACATTTCGCATGGAATATATACTTTGTTCCTTACTTATGCAGCTTTTTCAACTAGCCCTATATGAATTTATGGAAGCCATAGGATATTTCGATCAATGGGCTGTATCCATTAAAAGGAAAACACGTCAATAACAACATGCTTCAAGAGATTTGCCCCTTGCCTTCACTCCGGTCGATAGAGCGATGTTTGGGGAGAAATCAGGGTACTGATGTTCTACTTCCGATCGATAAAGTTTCGGCCTACCATATTTATAAAGGGAACCAAGTAAGTTTTGTGGAGGTCTATGTTCAATTGGCCCTCTCACCGTGAGTTGAATGCGAATGGAGATCAGGCGAAGGCCAGTTATTGGTGTGGGTATAGCCAACATACTACCTGGTTGTGGCAGTTCAGTTACACCGTGAACATGCGGAAGGACAGAGTGAACATGAGACCTCCACAGAGCGTCATAAGGGCGTGTATGCTGTACGAGTTCAAACTGGGGTCAAACGCAGCTGCAGCGGGGCGGAAGATATGCCAGGCCTTTGGTGAGAGTGTCGTGACTACGCGGACAGTGCAGCAGTGGTTTACCAAGTTTAAGGACGGTGACTAAACGCTCGAAGACGCACCACGTGCAGGAAGACCAATACAGGTACCAAATGGAGATCTTCAGGCAGCAATAGAGACGAACAGTGGCCAGACATGTGAGGAACTGGGACTACAATTCAGTGTGAGTGGAGAAACCATTCAGCAGCACCTCCATCAACCTGGGAAGCACTACAAGTTGCGTCGATGTGTTCCACATGGTTTGACTCCGGGCCAGAAGGCAACGCGAGCAGACACCTGTGTTTCTTTGCTGTCTCGTCTGAGGAAGGAGCCATTTGTGGACAGGGTTTGACATGTGATGAGAAGTGGGTCCTGTACGAAGCTCTACGGCGCCGTCATCATTGGTTAGCATCCCATGAACCGGTTCCAAAACAGCCGAAACCAGCACTGCACCAGAAGAAGGTCCTGCTGTGTGTTTGGTGGACTGCTCTCGGCATCGTGCATCGGGAACTGCTACCAGCTGGTCAGAGCATCAATGCAACTGTGTACTGTCAGCAGTTGAGCCGTGTTCAAGAAAAACTCAAAACTCTGTAGCCAGCACTTCTGAATCGCAAACGGGTCCTCCTGTTACAGGACAACGCTAAGCCCCACGTGGCTAGGATGACCCGGAACACCATTCTACGCCTTGGATGGGAAACACTATTGCATCCGCCATACTCCCCGGACATTGCACCGTCCGATTTTCACCTGTTCCATTCCTTGGACGCTGCAATCACCTTAGAGGACGCCAGTTCAAATCCCTAGTAGAGGTGAAAAATGCACTTGATACCTTCTTCGCTTCACGACCCACCAAGTTCTAACGCGATGGAATCCATGGCCTTCCAGAACGTTGGCAGAAGGTAGTCGATGCTGATGGGGACTATTTTTGATCTTCCAGGTACGTCTTAGGTGACATATCGATGTTCGAAGGTGGTGGGTGAAAAAGCGACAGAACTTTCTTGCTTACCTTTATATTTATTTATCTAGTGACTTTTTATACTAAAGGTGAAAGTACAAAACTTAAAAAAGTTATAAATTTATCTTTTAACATAAGGCTGGCGATCTAATTCTAGGCCATGTCCAGAAGTTGACCAGTCGCACAAATTTTGTATTAATCCAATGTGTAATGCACAGATCGAGCCAGACACTTGTTAATATTCGCAGTCTGGCTACAACTATGCACGCTGAAGGTGTTTGGGCGATATTTTTTTGCAATATATTCCCTTGAAATAAACAACGAAGATTATGCCTTATTTCCATATACCAATCCAAATAAATTTATGTTATCCATTTTAATAAACTGATATGGACCAGGAATGACCAACGACGGTTTTTAAGCCTAAAACTGGTTATATTAAAAATTGAAATCCGAAAAACACGTTAATTCCATGTATCTTTGAGAATATTGTTTTAGTTGTTCTTTAAATACGGTTTTTGATGTTTCTGTGTTTGAATTGAGTTCAATTGAATTTAATTGCGTTCAGAGACACCTTCGCTATTGCCATGTGGTATAGAACAAGTCAATTTTTAGTTACAAATATAGGATCAATTTACAGGGTTTAACAGAATTCGACCGAAAAACTTGGAGGGATGATGGTAGATCAAAAATTAGGCAAAAAGTCTTTGTGGACGGGTTGGAAATTCTGACGTGTTTCCGAGCTACAAACTGCCGAAAGGTAGGAAAATGAACTTCGGAGCTTCGTGTTTCCAATACCACTAACAATAGAGATGATACGGGATTGTATCGTCAAAAACTTTAAACCTGCTCTATCCAAAAAAGCGTATTTTAAAGTTGTGCAACGAGTTCACAAGGGATTCCCTAAACAAAGTAGGATGGCACTAGGCAGAGGTTCCTTAATGTTAATAGGCGATGCTCAGCAATTCTCTGAAGTAAATGTAGGTCAAGATGAGCATGAATGGGACTACTTTCTATCCACTAACATTAATCCATTTGCGACAAGTCGATATCTCCACTAGATTACATATGACGAACGATTCTGTGTTATATACACCGGGTGATTCAAAACTTCGGCACCATAGAGCAATTCCGTTATGCTATGGTGTAGAAAGGTTGTGAAAAACAATCCTGATAAAAGGTTACATGGCGAAATCAGCTATTGTATTTGGAGAATCAGTGGCATACCCGAACTACATGTAATATGGGTCAACTTCAAAATTTCAGATGGAAATTGGGGTAAATTATTATTTAGATGGAGACATTTCTTAATTCTAAACAATTTTCGTACGAACATTGTGATTATCGCAGTCATTTGGGAGCTACAGTCCTATGGTGTGGAACTTTTGAATAAATTGTAGCTCCCAAACGGATGCGATGATCACAATGTTGTTCGCACGAAAATTGTTTAGAATTAAGCAATGTTTTCTTCTAAGTAATAATTTACCCCAATTTCCATTTGAAATTTTCAAGTTGATCCCCTTTACATGTTTTTCTATACGCCACTGTTTCCCTAAATGCGATAAATCAATTCTCTATAAATTATGAACTTCTGTCATTAAAATTTGTTTCATTGTTCTACACCGTTTTTTTTTTTTTTTTTTTTTTTTTT